>JAMFTG010001311.1:0-20000 GCA_023974075.1 Chaenocephalus aceratus | reverse complement strand
CATGTTTTCCTATATGTGTGTTTTGTTGGATGGAAATATGTTGCATTTCAATTATATAATAATAATAATAAGTTTCCATTCAATCCAATGCAAACATTGCTCCGGTGCTACATGCTATGCTACATGCTAAGCTACATGCTAAGCTACGACATGTCCCATTAGTGCACGGTTACTTCAGGTATTCCGTTGACGCAGGAATATGCACGAAGCGAGTGCAACATGAAACCGGAGTGACAAGGTTTCTACAGGAGGGCAGTAATGTGAGCCATGTAGAGTCAGAGCGCGTGACCTCTGACCTCTGACCTCTTCACTTTGTTATTGATTTCCTGCTGTCTGTGCACAAGCCCACTCGGAACATGCTTACAAGGAGAAAGCTAACATGCTAATAATCAACCGATTGCAATGCCACCGTTCTCTTAAAACAATTGATACCAAGCCAACATTAATTACACTGTAATCTGAGTTTTGTAATATTATATTTTAACTGTACTATGTATTATTGTATTGACCTGTACTTAAATCATGTTTTATAATTGTTTGTGTGATGGAGATTATGCACTGTTTGTTGATACCTGCCTAAAGACTGCAGATGGGAATTAGCTATTAGCGAAAATCTGGCATAATTCATCCCTTCCCTTTTCTGAGATGAAAGTATTTGTATGCGTGGTCCTTGTTGAAATAAGTACATCATCTAAACGTTAGCTCGTCAACACAGAGAAGACGGATGGGAATGTCGTTAAATCTGTCAAAACATCACCAGCACTTTGTTGCAGATGTTTCAAACAGAGTGAAGCGTCCGCGCCTCCAACAGTTTATACGATATATTTCTGCTCCGTCTGTTTGTTAGTGGACTCGCAGACTTCGTGTAAACGGAGCTACTGACCGCGGGACACACACAGCACGTTCTTCTACATACAGTTGTGTTTCTGCAAAATAAACACGGTCTTGCATGCATAAAATAAACGTCTGCGTCCAATCAAGCTGAAAAACAATTGAACTAAAATCACAATATTCTGGATTTCCAGCGTCCCCAATGAAAGGCTTCCTGCTTTACACACATCGCTCTGAAAACTCCAATGTGTTGTCGTGTTTGGACTTTAAGTCGAGCAAAGGAACCACCTGATCGTGATTCTTTGACTTTTTTCAACATTTAATAGACTATGAAGTAGGGCTGCTCAATTAATCGTATTTTAATTGCAATTACGATTATGGCTTGCAACGATTCCGAAAACAACGTAATCGAAATAAAACGATTATTTTTTCATTACTTTTTTTTTTTTTTTTTATCAACTGTTACTTCTCCAATAAATTGATGTTTTCAAAGTAAGTGGATAATCGTTTTTAATAATCCAGTTAATGGACCAGCACCAGAGGTGTTCCCATACACACAGGTGTTGGAGCTGTTCTTCATGAAATCCCAGAAGGATGAAGTGCTCTGACAAACAGTGCCATCTTTGCGCAAAATGATTATACAGGAATGAAAAGTCAATAAATAAACCTGTTGTTAAAAAAATTTATTTATTTTTTTCGGTCCGTGTGCAAAGCATTGTGGGGATTTTAAGACCGCGAAGTCGACACATGTGCAGCCTCGAAATTTCTCCAAACGAAGTACGCCGGGCTCTGTAGAATTCCAAGTATGCTGGACATTGGAACAGTACTTGACGTAGCATGCTTGAAATAGTGGCTCTGGAGCAGCCTTACTCGACATTGAGAAACACCCTGTGTATATGTACATAAGTCATGTGTTCATATTTTCTTGTCTTTCATTGTGTGCTATGTACGTATGCTTTTTTATCTTTTGCAAGGACAATAAAGTATATTGTATTTATAGCAACTTTCCTACACAGCATGCGGCACAACATACTGTGAATAATTAAAGATAATAACAAACAAACATGGTCGCCCCACATCAGCAAAAGTCTGACTTAATCAAACCCAGATGTAATGGATGCGGTTAGAAGAGACGGAAGCTTTGTTTGACAGAAGAGTATTTCCTCGATACGTGTCTTGAAAGAGAAACTCACTCAAACACATCAGGGTTTTAAAATGTATTTATTTTAAATATTAGGATATATTTTAGTCATGAAAATATTTTTGTATTTTATTCACCATTTATTCAACCTGTTTTCCTTCTCATGGTGTGTCATCTCCCTGCTGTTATTTCCTTTTCCTATTCGTTGTAAATTGTGATTCTTCTTTATTTAGTCTGAGGTTTTTTATGGCGCTGTTATTTTTGCTCTGGACGCTCCAATAAAAGAGCTTTCTGATCTCAGACCCGTTTAAATACAGACACATATAATCCAAACGAGTACTGCTGATTTCCACTCAATTATTCTGCCGAGTGTCTTTTTGATATATTAATTAAATGTTTAGCTTGTGAGAAAATAGTCAAAATAAAGCGATGTTGGAGTTTCCCTTTCCTGTAGTGTGGGTTATTGGTTTTAGTGCATGTAAATGGTCTGCAGAGGCTAAAATCCCTGTGTTCCCCTACAATGTACGTGATAGGCTAAGGGCGGGACATCTATAAGCAGGTTGACCTATCACAACAGAGCCAGCCAGCTAACCAATCGGAGCAGACTGGGCTCTGGTTTCAGACAGAGGGTGAAAAGAGGTGCTGCAGCTTTTTGAACATTAAAGCATGGAGACATGTAGAGACACTACATACTGATATACACCTGAACATCAGCAGGAGAGGACTCTTTAAAGTAGAGACACTACATACTGATATACACCTGAACATCAGCAGGAGAGGACTCTTTAAAGTAGAGACACTACATACTGATATACACCTGAACATCAGCAGGAGAGGACTCTTTAAAGTAGAGACACTACATACTGATATACACCTGAACATCAGCAGGAGAGGACTCTTTAAAGTAGAGACACTACATGCTGATATACACCTGAACATCAGCAGGAGAGGACTCTTTAAAGTAGAGACACTACATACTGATATACACCTGAACATCAGCAGGAGAGGACTCTTTAAAGTAGAGACACTACATACTGATATACACCTGAACATCAGCAGGAGAGGACTCTTTAAAGTAGAGACACTACATACTGATATACACCTGAACATCAGCAGGAGAGGACTCTTTAAAGTAGAGACACTACATACTGATATACACCTGAACATCAGCAGGAGAGGACTCTTTAAAGTAGAGACACTACATACTGATATACACCTGAACATCAGCAGGAGAGGACTCTTTAAAGTAGAGACACTACATCACTGATATACACTTGAACATCAGCAGGAGAGGACTCTTTAAAGTAGAGACACTACATACTGATATACACCTGAACATCAGCAGGAGAGGACTCTTTAAAGTAGAGACACTACACACTGATATACACTGAACATCAGCAGGAGAGGACTCTTTAAAGTAGAGACACTACATACTGATATACACCTGAACATCAGCAGGAGAGGACTCTTTAAAGTAGAGACACTACATACTGATATACACCTGAACATCAGCAGGAGAGGACTCTTTAAAGTAGAGACACTACATACTGATATACACCTGAACATCAGCAGGAGAGGACTCTTTAAAGTAGAGACACTGCATACTGATATACACCTGAACATCAGCAGGAGAGGACTCTTTAAAGTAGAGAAACTACATACTGATATACACCTGAACATCAGCAGGAGAGGACTCTTTAAAGTAGAGACACTACATACTGATATACACCTGAACATCAGCAGGATAGGACTCTTTAAAGTAGAGACACTACATACTGATATACACCTGAACATCAGCTGGAGAGGACTCTTTAAAGTAGAGACACTACATACTGATATACACCTGAACATCAGCAGGAGAGGACTCTTTAAAGTAGAGACACTACATACTGATATACATGAGTATAATTGGTCCTCTTTAATCACAACAATGTACCTCTACTTTTCTCTCCATATCAGCCGTTATCTTTGCTTCCATTCACCTCTCATTTACTGCACTTCAATACAATCGAGTAAAGATAAGATTAACGCACTTCTTTACTTCAATACAATCAGAAGCGTGTTGTGTTATTCACGTTCACATTAAAAATAAATCTCCATCTCGTCTCCTTTATTATTCCCCTGATCGATGGGATCATTGATCCGCTGAACGTCTGTCGTGTCACACCTGCTGCCTTATTTACAACCTCCTCGTTCATTATCACACAGCATCGCATATTGATCACTCAGGACGAGCTTCCTGCTCCTGTTCCAGTCAACTTCAAGCACTTCCAAGGTGCTTCGTCAGGCTTTCCCCGCACCAACATCTCATGAATCTGAATATCTGGTATATGTGCATGATACTGATGAGCACTTCTACATTACATTGTTAGTGCAACAACAACAAAGTGATAAATAAAAGATATCTCGGAGACGTGTCACCAGTTTTTAAACTATACTATCTAACCTACATGTTAGGCATGTTTATCAAAATCAAAGCACTTCTCTACGGAGGCGGGAAATCCATGAAATACTTAATTTTTCATGAGGTGTTTTTAAGCTTTTCCAGCATTGCACAGCTGTGGCCAATCACATCTCTATGAACAGTGTGTGTGTGTGTGTGTGTGTGTGTGTGTGTGTGTGTGTGTGTGTGTGTGTGTGTGTGTGTGTGTGTGTGTGTGTGTGTGTGTGTGTGTGTGTGTGTGTGTGTGTGTGTGTGTGTGTGTGTGTGTGTGGTGTGTGTGTGTGTGTGGTGTGTGTGTGTGTGTGTGTGTGTGTGTGTGTGTGTGTGTGTGTGTGTGATGCTTATGGCACTTAAACATGACGTTTAATTGGATGTTTTTGTTCAATAAGCCATAGATATCGTGTGAGGCGACAAACTAAAAGGAAATCTTCCTAATGTGTCACCTGTTGGCACAGTCTGTACGCTAAGCATCCTATATTACTTGACTTTCAAGTGGTGTTAAAGGTCCCATGTCATGCTTTTCCGGTTCTCACCCGTCCCCTTGTGTTATGAAGGTTCTGCATGTAAAGGTCTGCAGTCGACAACCCCTCAAAGTGCACCCTGTAGAGAGTAAAACTCTGACACAGAGAAGACCTGTCTGCTGCCCCAGAACGCCTCGTTGGACATTTCTCTCTTTCCATTGTTTGCTTCCTTGGTTCTGTGACAAATGGACCAATCCTTGGAGCCCCTCCCACACCAGGACCCCTTGGCTAACTAACAGGGAGTCCCATTGACTTGCATAGCGCTCCCTGAACGCTGGTAATAGACGAGCTGCGGAGAAATGCTCTCCGCAGACCCGTTCTCAGTGAGAATGGGTCTGCGGAGAGCATTTCTCCGCAGCTCGTTGTGAGAATTTCTCACAGCGTTACAAACCTTTTCCTTTCTCGATATCAAGCCACACTTATTGTTTTTACTTCGGCTGTGAGTGTGTGTGTGCTCAGGATGAGTTTCGCTCTGTCTCGCTGTATCGCCGACCCGGAAACCTGTCCGCAGCGTCCCGACCAGTCAGAGCACACTGGGCTCACAGGGGGGGGGCAGGAGCTCCAACAAGCCGTGTAGGACAGAGAGTGAATACACAGACTACACGAGATGCTGTTTGAGAAACCTCAGCAATGGAACTATGATCAGTGGAAATGGCCGTGACACGGGACCTTTAAGCATTTTTCTACGTGTGCTGGGAAGCCTTGAAAACACTCAATGATTTCCAGCACCTCACATCTTATATACAGTATAGGTACGCATGATGCTAAAAAGCACTTCTACATAACATGCAACTAGGGCTGAACGATTAATCGATTTGAAATCGCAAAGCCTGCGATTTCTTTTCTTTCTTTTTTTTGTTCTTCTTGTGTGTCAGTCGTCCACACCAATCAGAAGTGCTGTGCTCCACATGTACCAGCCATTGTTAACCAATCAGAAGTGGCCCATGATAGGTGACAGACAGATTTATCCAATCACCTGCCAAGATGGTTTGGTGAACCGTCTGAGTCAGGTTAGTGACGCTCCATCACGTGTTTCTATCACAGGGTGAATCTTAAACTGAAGCTCGACTTTAAAGCAACGGAAGTTTCATGTAAGTTTAGTTCTTTCACTCGTAGCTCGGGCTGCGGGGACGCTGGAGACGGCAGCACGTTGATGCGGCCTTCCTAGCCGGAGTTATGGCCGCATTTTACAATAAACGTCCGTTGGGTCGCTTAAACACAAATATCCAGAATCTCAATATCTGTCCGAAAAATCGCAATTAGATTTGTTCCTAAAATCGTGCAGCCCTACCAGACAACTTGATGTTTTTGTGCCATAAACAACACAAATTATGTTTCATGATGGCATTCTGCAGAAAGGCGACAGATTGAAGGAAAAACACGACAAAGTGTAAACACCGTGTCGCCTGTTTTAAGTACTCTTAGCATCTTGTAAACACTTAACGCGAAGCCCTTTCTGAGCCCTTAATTTGCTAAACTAAGCCATGTTTACCAGAAACGTGGTCTTTTCATGCGCCGTACATCTGTGCGAAACTACTTCTTAATACACAGCACATGCATGATGCTCAACAGCCCTGATGCATCACATTAAAGCAGATGTTTTCCCGAATAAGCAACACAAATGATGTTTAATTAACGCATTGTGACAAAGGGAAAATCTTCCGGTTTTAAGTACAAGAAGCTTCCTATAAAACGTACATTTCAAGCCGTTTGAATAAACAACCCAAGCGCTTTCCAGCACCTCACAGCTGCGGCGAATTACAATCTGTACACGGTATACGTATCGCACCGGTTCGTCAACGCCTTAAAAGAAAGGTTTTTGTGCTGAAATCAACACTAATTATCTGCAGAGAGGTGACTCGGCATCCTAGAAGAAATACTTTCTAAGCAGTTTGTGTGACGTTATTCTAAATCAAAGCGCTTTTCTTCAGTGGCTTGAAATCCATGTAAACATTTTGATCTGAAAGTGGAGTCTTTAAAGGATTTCAGCTCCTATTTCAGCTGTGCCTGAATTGATCGCGTTCAGACGTGTTTCTCAAATATCTACATTGATCCGTTATCATATCTCTGATTTCAACGCTTTCAAATATATGTGTGTTGTAGTAGTTTGGTACATTATAGTGTATTACAATGTATTTCTTGATGCTTTATTGTGAGTATTCTGATTTGAAGATATATCCTTCTCCTGTTGATGTGTATATATTTACTGCAACATGAAATGTGGTGTTTAAGGATTTCCAGCTCCACTAAGATCCCTGGGTTGATCGACGACACCCAGAGAAGTTCTTCAGACATTAAGATAGATACGTCTTTCTACGGTTTACATCTGTCTCCCTGTGCAAAGACTGATAACCTCACATCACATGTTCGACGCTTTTATCCAAAGCGACTCACGTACTCAACACTGTGGACAATCCCCACAGCAGCAAGTTGGGCTCAGGGACACAACGACATGCTGACTGCAAAGATTAGCACACTAACTAGCACACTACTCCACTGAGCCACAGCCTCCCTGTTAACCTGCTGCCGCTGTAAGAATTGCCAATTTAGGATCCTTTAAGTACGTCTTAGTAATCGTAGTGTTTTATAACATAAGGTATTCTAACCTGTATTATTTAACGAGTATGCCATACATTCTCCATTTATATGTCTTTCTCGTGACAGCCTTTGTATTTTTTAATGCATATTTTCTACTTCTGTGCAACGCCTGATAACCTGCTGCTGCTGTCACAACAATTTCTCAACTAGGGTTCATTAAAGTGCGTCTCAGGCACCTCAGTGTTTCCGTGCTGTGTCTACAGAACAATCCAATTCAAGTTTAACGTAAATGGACTGTACTTATGTAGCGCTTTATCCCGTCCTTAAGACCCCTCGAAGCGCTTTACATGTCGTTCACCCATTCACACAGAACATCTTACTCGAAGGAACTAACACTCACACACACTCACACACCGTTGGCCATCGGGAGCAACTCAGGGTTAAGTATCTCGCCCATCGACACGTTGACTGCACGGGCTGGGATCGAACCCACGACCTTCTGATGGAAAGACGACAACACTCCCTCACAGCCACAATCGCACGTAGCTTGGAATACTGTTGGGAGTGTATTCTAACTTATTTTAATACGTATTATTTATATTGGGGAAGATACTCGTCTTCTGTGTCGATACGTTTACTGCCGAATGTAAAGTGGTGTTTCCAAGGGTTTCCAGCACCAACGTGAAGCTTGGAGTAATCGACTGGATATCGTGCATTTTGTTTATCCAGGCGGTTGAATCACGTCTCTGTTCATCTCACCGCTGACTGAAGTTATCCTGCAGGCGGATTTCATTGTACTCTGACTTCGGTCATTATGTTTGAGATGGTGAGCTCCAGATATCCTATATGCTGTTTTCTCTTTGAAGTATTTTAAATAATTACTGTAGTAGGTTGATACAGTTTTAATGTCTTTTTCTTACTTATGTTTGAGTATATAGATACATTTACTACATCTTTCTAGTGTTGATATGTACTGTATACAAGATAAGATATACTTTATTGATCCAATTAAGGTCATGTTTTCGTCACAGCTGCATGTAAACAAGGCGTTGAAAAGGAGTACTAAATAAACAGACGTAAACATCTCAAAATAAAACGGAACTTAAAAGTAAAATCCATAATGACAGTGAGAGATATGAGAACGATCTGTCAAATATACATATGTACTGTATCCGTCTGTTTATTGATCACGTGACCACACTGATTGAGTCCTGATTGCCGCTGCTGTCATCAGGTGATGGATCTGAATGAAATGGGATTTAAGCATCTTCCAGGTGAGCATCGCATCATAAATCACCTAGCTCTCAGAATGATAATCCTCACAGCCTGTGTGTGTGTGTGTGTGTGTGTGTGTGTGTGTGTGTGTGTGTGTGTGTGTGTGTGTGTGTGTGTGTGTGTGTGTGTGTGTGTGTGTGTGTGTGTGTGTGTGTGTGTGTGTGTGTGTGTGTGTGTGTGTGTGTGTGTGTGTGTGTGTGTGTGGTGTGTGTGATCATCTGCATCGATCCTCGCATCTGAGGATGATCTATAACCTGTCGAAGGATCGACCCCGGCACAGAGGATGGAGCTCCGAGCAGCACATGGACGGAGAGGGGGGGGCTTTAAGGCGGATTCAGGAAAACACAAATGTGGGTTTTGCTGCTTTGGGGGCAGTGTGTGTTCGGCGTGTGTCCGCGCGGCACCGGGCGACGTGTGCACAGGTTTTCCAGCGTTTCAGCTGCGATTTAAAACGTTTTTCTGCTGCCTCCCCCTTTGTTCTTCTTTAATGGATCGGCGTCTGGAGCCTCGCTACCTCCCAGATCCCCCCCCCCCCTCTCTCTCCTCCTCCTCCTCCTCCTCCCCCACTCTCCCCCCTTTCCAACCACACGCAGAAAAAACACACACATTTGCAGCCTCTTTTACGCACCGATTTGTACCGTTTAAAATGGACGAGCTCCTCGGTGCCCGGACCGAGGGCGAGCATGCCTGCAGAATCCCCCTGAGGGAAAAGCAACTCCTACACCTGGGGGGGAACAACCCCCACCCGGTCCCCGTCGCTCAACCCCCCACTCACTGCGTGGGAAAACGGAGGAAAAGGGGAGATTTCCACGCGTAAAAAAACACCAAGCATGAGCAGCAGATGAGCGGTGATGCAGCGGGGAGGCGAGGCGTTTTCCCCCAAAACATCCACACACGTACTCCCCCCTTCAGCGGCTCCAACACCCGGGACCTGGAGAGAACCTACCCTGCCCAGAAACCTCCACACACTCTCTTACCTGAAGGGAAAGGCGCAGAAAAGTCCAATCAGTAATTTAAATCCACAGCTCCTTCTTGCTTTTTATTTATTTCGTCTTCTCCTCACACACACCTGGGGTAGGGGGAGGGGTCAGGTGATGGCCGCAGGAGGGGTCCGCTCAGGTAACAATGTCATGCGGTAAAAAGTGATAGAGTAATCCGGAGAAGAGAGATCAGAGAGCGGACAGGAGCGGCGCTTCTCCCCCGGTCACACACAGCCTTGCTCGGCTTGGATCCTATCGGTCTGTCGCTCCTCCAACACAGCCAGTCCCCCATCTGGACCGTACCCACTGCACCCCGAGAGAGGGGGGGGGGACAATTAGAGGAGGAATATAACAACAATTCTATATTAAATCATGGGGTTTTAACATAACATATATAAGATAATATTGACTTTGATTATCTCGTCTTTTCAGTTACAGCAGTATATCAAAACGCAGCATGGCACATCTTTTCAAAAAAATAAAGCAGAAGTAAAAAGTAAAATATATACAAGTTGGCCGCGAAAGATCAAATCTGTAGACTATATAACACTAAGGAGGGCATCCTCAATAACCTACATTTCAAGCAGATTTGATCATGTTTTTCAAAATAAAAACACTTTTCCATGTTTTTCTGCAAATCCTTTCTGTATAAAGACGTTACCTATGTATGCGTGATACTTATTACCACTTGTACGTCAGATTTAATTCCGTATTTTGTGCTAAAAAACAACTTTGTTTCGTGACAGCTTTCTGCAGAAGGTTGCTGTGTCACCTGTTTTGTATGCACACTTTCCTGAGCCCTCGATTTGAAATGATTTAATCAACAAAAATCAAAAGTAGGACTACGGTCGGAGTTCACACATGTAGAAGAAGCTGCTGCACCCCTAAAATAACGCGTGTGATGGTTCAGTCCAGCTCTTAATCTGCTGTTTTTCTCCTCCCAACGCCAGATGTGGAGAGACCCAGAGCCACAATGACAGAGAGAGAGAAACACATAGACAGAGGAGTGATGTATGTATAAATATATATAGAAGGAGATGTAAAGATAGAGGGGGGGGAGTAAAAGATGGAGGAGTAGAGAAAAATGGAAATGGATGAAATAAGAAAATGTGGAGAGAGAGAGAGAGAACAGGAATTATTTTCTTGCGAGAAATGAAAGAACATATACTGAAGGAACCGCGGGATCAGGAGGAAGAGCTGACACAGAGTGACGGAGATGTAGAGGTAACTGACACTGGTCTGAATACACTGAATAAGATACTGATCAACAATCACTTAGACAGAAGGAAAGAGATGTTCAAATATATGAGGAAGACAGATCTCTAGAGACAGAGAGGGAAAGATTTAAAGAAATTCATATAATTCCGTTATACGAGGGAGGCGTGTGGCGCAGTGGGTTGTGCGTTGGTGGTCGGATTAGGGGGTCACAGGTTCAAACCCCACTGCAGTCAGCTTGTCGTTGTGTCCCTGGGAGACTTCACCCCAAAGTGCTCCTGTGGGGATTGTCCACAGTGTTGAGAATGTAAGTCGCTTTGGATAAAAGCGTCTAACAAGTGACTGTAATGTAATAATAAGAATTGAATCAATCTACTTCCTGTCCGTAAATAAAAGAAAAAGCCGCACAAAACGAGTTCTTCAAATATCCGTCCCATCTTTTTCCATCTCTTCAGGTACAACCAGAGCAAGCATCACAGAGTTTCACCTTCAGATTCAGAGTTCAACGGAAACAATACCTTTTTATAGACAGCTGCAAACAATATATTATAAGCATGCTAAAAGAAATGGCTTGCAAATAGAGGGACCCTGCACACATGACCTCCTGGCTGTCGTTTAATGTTACATTACATGTCACATGTTACTTGTACGCACTAACCGCATGCTGGTTAGTGCGTTGGTGTCCTAGTAGATAGGATTACTTAAAATATAATACCTTATATTTCATCTTTTTTCCCTTTAGACCCTTGCGGTTTATTCTTAAAAACCCTTACCCTTACCCACCCCCCATTTCCCCTCTGCTGGTCCATGGCCTCGTAGAGGGTGACGGGGTACAGAGTCGCTTAGATAAGCGGGGGAGTGCATCTGACGAAGAGACAGGTTGTTGTGCTCCCTATCTCTGTTTCTTATCTATATCTAATAGAACTGCTCGGGTCTTGATAGATCGAGTGGGGAAGTTCATGAGATCTTTCTAGGGTTATCAAGAATAACTTTGATCCAATGACCTTCCCCCTCTCTGTCTGTGTCTGTGTATTCTCTTGTTCCGATTAACCCAGCCACATCTTTGTTCTTGTGTTGTATCTATATCTACGCCGGGACCCGGAGTCGAGGCTGATCCTCTTGCTGTAGTCCCGTGTCCTGGATCCTCTAACCTGAGTTCTGGATTAAGTCGTGGACTTCGGGTCGTGGCTGAACCTGTCTCTGCGGTCCTGCCTTGGGTCTCGTCATGATGCTTCCCTGATGGCTTCCTCAGGATTGTAGCTGACATCCTCGTGGATTCATCTTCTCATTACAGACACATGCATTTCCTAACATTCGGTCTATATGCTGTAAAATGTATTATCTCTTGGATTTGCACACGGCACCTATTGCACGTCTGTCCGTCCTGGGAGAGGGATCCCTCCTCTGCTGCTCTCCCTGAGGTTTCTCCCATGTTCCCTTAAACTGTGGGTTTTCTCTGGAAGTGTTTCCTTGTACGATGTGAGGGTCTAAGGACAGAGGGTCTAAGGATAGAGGGTCTAAGGACAGAGGGTCTAAGGACAGAGGGTGTCGTTTTTCTCACACTGATATTCTGAACAATCTGTGCTGTTGTATTTTCTGTAAAGTGTCTCTACTGTAGGCTATTTTTATTATATGTACAGCACTTTGGCTCCACCAAAAATAGTTTATAAATGTGCTATATAAATAAAACTTGATTTGATTTGCACCACACGCCTTTTCCAGACCTAAAGTGTACTGCTAAGATATAAAGTTAATGAGAACATTTCACAATTTCAGAATCTAAACAGACCTTGAGTCACCGTACTGCGGGGGAAGTTTACGTGGTCGTTCTTTATTATCTGATTAAATGGATATTTATTTGCACCTCGAGCTATATTTCACTTCATATGGCGCTCTTACTTTAACTGTCTGTACGCTTATTCTTACAATGAGCACAATAACCAATATACCCCAAAATAGTACATCTTACGTTTTTAAGTATATCCATGTATACATGTGTATTGCATTGTTATGTAAATATACTTATTAGTAGTCCAAGAAAATCTGATTCTGTGTCATCCGTAAGTACTTCCACATGCTTAATGAGAAAAGGGAATTCATGTTTTTGACCATGGTTTACTTATAATAATAATTATAATAATAATAATAATAATAATAATAATACATTGCATTTCAAAGCGCTTTTCCAGGTGCTCAAAGACGCTTTACAGTGGTGATAAAACATGATAAAATAGAATTTAAAAGTTATTAAAACAGCAATACAGCATAATTCACAGATTAAAAGCCAGTCTGAAGAGCTGTGTTTTGGTCAGTGTTTTGAAAGTGGGGGGGTCAGTGCAGTCTCTGAAGTGTTGTGGGAGGGAGTTCCAGAGGGTGGGGGCAGCGATGGAGAAGGCTCTGTCCCCCCAGGCTTATTTGTTTATATTTGTGTTAAAGGTCCCGTGTCACGGCCATTTCTACTGATCATAGTTCCATTGTTGAGGTCGACTAGAATATATTTACATTGTTCAATGTTCAAAACTCACATTGGTTTCTCACAGCATCTCTGTATAGTCCTGTGTATTCACTCTCTGTCCTACACGGCTTGTTGGAGCTCCGCCCCCCCCCCCCACCCGTGAGCCCAGTGTGCTCTGATTGGTCGGGACGTTGCGAGGCTTGTTGCCGCTCGGAGCGGACAGGCTTCCGGGTCGGCGATACAGCGAGACAGCGCAAAACTCATCCTGAGCACACACACACACACACACACACACACACACACACACACACACACACACAAACACTCACAGCCGAAGTAAAAACATTAAGTGTGGCTTGATATCGAGAAAGAAAAAGCTTTGTAACGCTGTGAGAACGGATCGCAGAGAGCATTTCTCCGCAACTCGTCTGTTACCAGCGTTCAGGGAGCGCTATGCAAGTCAATGGGACTCCCTGCTAGTTAGCCAAGGGGTCCTGGTGTGGGAGGGGCTCCGCGGATTGGTCCATTTGTTGTTGATCTGGGTGTGCACACGTCACAGAACCAGGAAGCAAACAATGGAAAAAGAGAAATCCCCAGCGAGGCGTTCTGGGGCAGCAGACAGGTCTTCTCTGAGTTAGAGTGTTACTCGCTACAGGGTGCACTTTGAGGGTCTTGACTCTGCAGACCTTTACATGCAGAAGCTTCATAACACAAGGGGACGGGTGATAACCGGAAAAGCATGACATGGGACCTTTAAAGTGTGCTTGCCTTTTCATATAATATGTCCTCTTTTTACTACAACTTTCGCTAATTACTTTAATCTGCATTGTCCCGTTGCGGCTGTAACCACGTAGACTCCGTCTGCGGTACGGTGACTCCAGGTTTGTTTGGATTCTGAAATTGTGAAATGTTCTCGATAAAACATTAACTTTATATCTTAGCAGTACACTTTAGGTCTCGAAAAGTAGAGTGAAATAAGTACATTGTTCCTACTTGGTGGTCAGGGAAGTAGTAAAAGATGTTCACAGTTACTCAGCTCTTTAAGAACGCCAGTAAAACACACATGAAAACACGACGCATGTGTGCGCTGATAGATTAGTCACATCCTGAAACCTGATGAGTCAGAGCTGCTGCGGATACAGCTTTAGAGAGAGACAATGAGACAGAGGGTGAGACAGGTAGCCAGGTAGAGGTTAGTCAGACAGACAGGAAGTGGATGCAGACGCTGATTACAGGTCGAAGGTCGAGTGCATAGGTGGCTAGAAATTTGCATTTGGAGGAGAACTCTCTTTACCTGAAAATGATTATATTAGTCGGTTGAAAATCCAGCAGCAGATGTATTTACCTTGTCTATCTGCTGCAATGCATGCTGGTCTTTTTCCTGCTACAGATAATCATAGAGAGTCCCATTAGTTTCTCTTTCTTTAGTGCCCTCGTAAGATGTTTACTGTTCGGGTAGAGGTTTGTTTGCTCTGGCTAATAGGCAGCGACGGTCTACATGTCAGGTCGCTGCCTCCTCTCTCACCTCCTCTGCAGGAAGTGTGTGTGACCATCAGATCGCTTCAGAAAGTTACACATGTAGGTGGTTGCAGCCTCCACATCCGACAACGCCACCGGGGGGATTGAATGAAAGGAAATAGTAAGCAAGGTCACAGAGAGGTCAGACAGAAGAACAAGAACCAGCATTATTAGTGAGCTCAATAAATAACTGTGTGTGTGACAGTAAAGGGTTAAATACGGACCCAGGGGAGAATTCATTAAATACCAATGGAACAGCTGGGCCCGGCAACGCGGGACACAGTAGCTGCTAAATCATCTTAATGCAAACTTTACTATAAACTCACCTTTCAACCTTTTCCGTGAACTCACTAGAAACTCAACTTCTATCTCACGACAAACTTTAGCGTAAACGTACTGCAAACTAAACTTCAAACTAAACTTCAAACTTGACTGTAAACTCAAGAGAAACGTAACGCGTCTTACCGCCAACCGACTGCACACTCGATGCAAACTCACTGTAAATGTACTGCAAACAAATATACATTTACTGCAGACTTTACTTTGAACTCACTTGAGTGCAAACTGTCTACAAACTTACAGCAAGCGTACTGTAGACCAGTGCTTCTCAAAGTGTGGTCCGCGGACAACTGGTGGCCCGTGAGCGCCCCCTAGTGGTCCGTGAGTATATTGGTAACATTTCACATTTGAAATTAATTAATTAATTTGAGTTTTCCGCACTCTCGCGGGAATATCTCCGCAATGGAGCGAGCTTAAGATTCATTTTCAATTGCATGATATAGCCCAGCGCAACACTTTCATCACACATGTTGCCACTTGTTTGTACCATATTCAGGCGATTTGTAATCTGTTCTAGAAAAACGATGTGATTTTGGATATTTGTGGAGTTAGGTGGTCCGTGAGTGTTTTTTTATTGGTTAAGTCCTTGGTATGAAAAAGTTTGAGAAACACTGCTGGAGACCCTCTCCATAACCACACCTGCTTATTCACAGCAGCAGCTAGATACCCTTTGTTGTTGCTAACAGGAGCTAACTGGCTGATTCGAGTAGCAGTTTCCCTAAGCGTGCTAAAGAAACACGGAGGCATTGGATTGGATTAGAGTTGATCAGCGCTTGAGAGAGGAGACAAAACCTCTCTCGCTTGCAAACAGCTGAGTATAAATGTCAAATGAACAGTTTTGGAAAGTTACAGATGGTTGAACCCTCAGTAAACTGGTAGTAAAACCCTTGATAAACTAAATAGAAGTTCCTCTTTGATTCCAAGTCCTAAAACCTGGACTCGAACATCTGAAAACCAGAGCTAAAGGAATCGACCTGCAGAGTGTGCTTGGTCTTATAAAGCCATGCAGAATATGGAAGTGAATGTAAAGTGTGCTGCGGTCTGCAGACTCAGAGTTTCCAGCCGCGCAGCCTAAAATAACCCGGTTCAGGTTCAGGTTTAGACGGAGGTTAGATCCCGGTTCACCCTGTAATCAGCGTCAGGCTGACAGCTCGGCTTTTCCTTCTCTCTCTTTCTGTTTCTGAGTTTCTCTCTCTGTAATTTTCTTAATTGAAGCCACTTGAGGGTCGAGCCCTCTCCTCTTTTCATCTTTTCAGACTTTTCTATTCTTTCCACTTCTCCTTATGCTTCCTTCACGTCACTTTTATTCAGTTTCCTTTCCTTTCACGTAGTTTCATTTCCTTCACTTTCTTTCCTTTCAGTTTTTTTTTTTCCTTTTTTTTTACCTTGGTTACCTTTCCTTACTTTACCGTTATAATTAATGTAGTGCCTCTACTTTAAAGAGTCCTCTCCTGCTGATGTTCAGGTGTATATCAGTATGTAGTGTCTCTACTTTAAAGAGTCCTCTCCTGCTGATGTTCAGGTGTATATCAGTATGTAGTGTCTCTACTTTAAAGAGTCCTCTCCTGCTGATGTTCAGGTGTATATCAGTATGTAGTGTCTCTACTTTAAAGAGTCCTCTCCTGCTGATGTTCAGGTGTATATCAGTATGTAGTGTCTCTACTTTAAACAGTCCTCTCCTGCTGATGTTCAGGTGTATATCAGTATGTAGTGTCTCTACTGGGACATGTCTCGATGCTTTAATTTTCAAAATGGTGCAGCACCTTTTTTCCCCCTCTGTCTGAAACCAGAAACATCCTCTGATACCCCTTTCACACCAAGGCTGTTCCCATTCAAGCTCCGTGCTAGAGCTTTTCTGGTTCAGAACCGGTTCTTCGGTTCAGCTCCCGCTCTGTTCACACCGCTCAGAGCCCGACTGGTGCTGCGTCATGACGTAACCGTTTGCGTGCCTGCTTCATAAAGCCAAACCGTGCGGAACCCCCTCACATCGACAACAACATCAATCGATTGTATTGAAGCGCTACTCGTTTAGGCTTTGCTCTGTCGAAACGAAAAGGAACAAATGGGACGACTTTACTACAAACTTTACAGTCGTTACATGCTACATTCAAAAGTTCTTTACAATCATCAACTTCAACGACGATTCCAGGAGAAAGAAGGTAAATATACGTGCTATTCGATGGCGTTAGAGCTAGCTGATGTTAGCCTCTGCATGCGCCGAGCTCAAAATACCCGGCTTTGCAGCATTGATTATATGGTCTGGCATTAAAACTGATGCTCAATGTTATTTCCTCAGATCATGTTGCAGCTGGCGGAAAGGCAGATGTCGCGTGTTATTTGGACACAGCCCAGATCTTCCGACGTAAGCGTGACGTGTGCGGTGCTTGCTTTCTAGACCGACAACTTTTTGGTGCTTGAAACGAACCGGATTCCCGAGTTGCGGTGTGAACAGGAAAAACCGGTGCTTTTCAAGCTCCGAACCGGCCCTGGAACTGCACAGGGATTTTAGCCTTTGCAGACCATTTACATGCACTAAAACCTATAACACACTACGGAGGGATGAAAGCAGAATAGGGCCTCTTTAATGAATAAATACTGACGTACACAAAGTTAGTACCCTTCCTCACATTAGCAGACATTTTGTATTTCCATCATGAGTTCCACGGTTAGAGCTTTTTCCCGGAGCTCTTCTAATGACATGTTCTTCTTCTGCAGCGGTTTCAACATCTGTTGATCTCCGTCCACCAGATGAGCTCACTTGGAAGCAAACGTGGAATAAAGCACAGTCGTTCGATGTTAAACTACATGTGGATGGAAGCGTTCAAAGGGCAAGTTCAGCGGTATCTGTTTCACTTTCTTTATCAACAGTAGTGTTTGTTCTTTTGCTCTCTAAACACATTTGTCTCTACCCTCCCCCTTCTCCCACGCCTCACCCCTCTGTCTCCCCCTCTCTTTCCCTTCAGTGTAAATTGATGCCGATCGCTTGTTAATCTTTTTAAGTCGGCGTGAAACAGCCAGCAGCATGCATGACAATAGGCCTCTGTGTGTGTGTGTGTGTGTGTGTGTGTGTGTGTGTGTGTGTGTGTGTGTGTGTGTGTGTGTGTGTGTGTGTGTGTGTGTGTGTGTGTGTGAGAGAGAATGACAGGTCTGTGGGGTGTGTGTGTGTGTGTGTGTGTGTGTGTGTGTGTGTGTGTGTGTGTGTGTGTGGGTGTGTGTGTGTGTGTGTCTGTGTGTGTGTGTGTGTGTGTGTGTGTGTGTGTGTGTGTGTGAGAGAGAGAGAGAGAGAATGACAGGTCTGTGGGTGTGTGTGTGTGTGTGTGTGTGTGTGTGTGTGTGTGTGTGTGTGTGTGTGTGTGTGTGTGTGTGTGTGGTGTGTGAGAGAGAGAGAGGTAGAGAATGACAGGTCTGTGTGTGTGTGTGTGTGTGTGTGTGTGTGTGTGTGTGTGTGTGTGTGTGTGTGTGTGTGTTGTGACTGCAGGACCTACTGTATGCTTCCTTCTTTTACATCCCTGCTACTATTACAAAGAGCATCTGGATCTGTGTGTGCGTGTGTGTGTGTGTGTGTGTGTGTGTGTGTGTGTGTGTGTGTGTGTGTGTGTGCGTATACGTGCAGCTGCTAGTTAAATCCAGAGTGTAGCCTACTTTACGACATTGAAGCCACAGAATACTGTGTGCCTTTTCATTTTTATATCTCTGAGGTTGCCTAATATCTGGTGTGTGTGTGTGTGTGTGTGTGTGTGTGTGTGTGTGTGTGTGAGTGTGTGTGTGTGTGTGTGTTAGTTTACTAACCAGAAGCCAAACAGACACAGTTAACCACAGCGACATGTGGATCCCACTTGTTTCTCTCCAGAGTTTGTAAATGGACTGAATTCCTTGCTTGACAAGTTGTGTAGCTGGAACACCGTAACACAATAGCATGTTTCTTATTATAGCCGGCGGTTACGCTTTTTTTACAGTCGGTGCCATCGAACAAATAGAATGTTCTTGTAGTGGAGGATGAAGCAGCATCTCAGATGGAACTGGAGGGTTCGGGTGGTGAAGGTCTGCAGAGGTTCTGATCAGAGCGAGCATCGCCAGAGGACGGACGCTAAGAATGCATGAGATATATTTAATGGGAGGTCCTTTCCCTTCAAAGTTACACATTTGTTTTCGAAGTTGGGACCATGTGGCGAGAGCCCAGTATCTCCAAACTCTTCTTAAATAATAGAACAGTTTAAATACGTTTTAAAAATGGAAATAGAGACGTGTAATGCAGTAGAATCAAAACAACGTATTTTTTGGTCCGATTTGTCAAAGATCTGCTCATTCCTGCTCAGTCTAAGCTCGCTTTGGCGTGTCCCTATTTGAACATAATCAACTTATTATTATTTTATAAATACTTTTATATTTATGGATCTGAGTTTTATAAGTTGAACAAAAGAAATTTAAATAAACAAAACAAAATAAAACTATTTGATCAATTGCCGGTTGCTTGCCACCCATCACTGCCAACAACACGATCACATGTTAAATATTGTTATTTTTATTTTGTTTTCTCTCTCGCTTGTCGACGGGACGGACGCCAGGCATGGTTGCCGAGGTGGTTTCCATGGCAACCGCTGAGCCTCGCTCTGACCTGATTGTTCAAAAAAAAAAGAAAAAAAAAACAATGAGGGAACACTTCAAAGAGGAGCTGCTCAGTTGCCTGGCAACAAGGATCGGTTGCAGGACTACCCTCCCTCTCTCCTCTCCTCTCTCTCTCTCT
>JAMFTG010001310.1:65000-68522 GCA_023974075.1 Chaenocephalus aceratus | reverse complement strand
GGAAGCAAACCGGCTGATCTGAGGGACCGGGGGGGTCGGTAGAGGATGAGGAGGTCAGTGAGGTAGGGGGGGGGGCAGATGGTGGAGGGCTTTGAAAGTAAAGTAAAGTTAAAATGCTTTTAAATCTTTCATTTTTAACTAGCTTGCATTGATTTTAGCGCAGGTATGCATTGGATTGAGGTTTCTGGAGTATTCCGTCTTCTGAGGTTAATCATTATCAGCATTTCAGATTTAAAACTGGTTTGCCGTCAAGAAAAGGGACGGCAATATCATGCAATCAGTGCAAGGACGACGAAAACGATATAGATCTGAAAAGGCTCTACAATGCAACGTGCCGAGGAAATGAAACCGACCTTCTGCAGCAGCGCCCCCACTGTCCCGACTCCATGCGAGTGCAGCAGATTCTCCTGGTTGATGAGGTGCCTCTGCAGGAAATGCTTCAGCACCAACAGGAAGGTGGCCACCAGATTCTTCTCCAGGCGGGCCTCTGCAGCGACAGATGATAATGCAATGGTTTTATCAAAAAAACAAAAGTACATACAAAAGTCGAGATAAATGTTAGTTATAGTTGACTATATTACATCTGTTCTATTTCAGTTAACAAAATGATGATGATGAATCTGTTAAGCCCCTGTCACACCGTCCCGAAATTGAATTGAATTTCGCACGAAGATGGCAAAAAATTTACATTTAAATTTTTAAATTTTTTTTAATTTAAATTTAAATTTAC
This sequence comes from Chaenocephalus aceratus, assembly GCA_023974075.1. Lineage (NCBI taxonomy): Eukaryota > Metazoa > Chordata > Actinopteri > Perciformes > Channichthyidae > Chaenocephalus > Chaenocephalus aceratus. The sequence continues at coordinate 67,792 of JAMFTG010001310.1, read as the reverse complement.
ATTTAAATTTAAAATTTACATTTAAGACGTACAACTGCAACGAAAGTAACACAAACAATGATGTTACAGTACTATGATGCTGTACTGATATGTTCAGACTTTGTTCTTTACTTTCTCCGTCTTTATATGTAGAAGATTACGTTTTCTCCGTCATGTTGTTGTTTCCATAGCAACAACAACGTCCTGCCTTCAAAATAATATATTATATCCTTTTCAGTTTCACAGAACACAAATTGGGTTGTTTACATAATATGTGTACATGATTTTGTTGTGCAATAAAACAACCCGATGGACACACGATAAAGGAAACGTTCAAATTCGGCTGTGATCGTAACATCGGGCCGTTCGCGAGGGCATCTTAAGCCATCGTATGACCGCCGGTGGAGTTTCTCAGGCTCCGGCAGCAACTTCGTGAGCGGTGGCAAAATCTTTGGCGTGCCAAAAAATAGCCGAAGGACCTCGAGAAGGTTCATTTTCGTGTTGAATTCGTGTGGCCATTTCGCCCTTCGTAAGGCCATCGTGAGGGCATCGTGTTATCATCGGTGCCATCGGGCATTCGCCCCGATCAGAGTGAGGGCGAATGCACCGATGATAACACGACTTGACAAGATGCCCTCACGAGTGCCTTACGAAGTTGCCGCTCACGAAGTTGCTGCCGGAGCCTGAGAAACTCCGCCAGCGGTCATACGACGGCTTAAGATGCCCTCACGAACGGCCCGATGTTACGATCACAGCCGAATTTGAACATTTCCTTTATCGTGTCCATCGGGTTGTTTTATTGCACAACAAAATCATGTACACATATTATGTAAATAACCCAATTTGTGTTCTGTGAAACTGAAAAGGATATAATATATTATTTTGAAGGCGAGTTGACAGGAAGTTGTTGTTGCTATGGAAACAACATGACGGAGAAAACGTAATCTTCTACATATAAAGACGGATAAAGTGAAGAACAAAGTCTGAAGATATCAGTACAGTATCATAGTACTGTAACATCATTGTTTGTGTTACTTTCGTTGCAGTTGTACGTCTTAAATGTAATTAAATGTAAATGTTGCCTTCGTGTGTGGTTCGGGGCCATCTTCGTGCGAAATTCAATTCAATTTCGGGACAGTGTGACGGGGCTTTAGGGAAGAGTACACCAGGGTTCATTCACTTTCTCACCAATGACCTCTCCATGACCTTCACCTAATTTATCATGAGCATTCAGCGGTTCCACTGAAAACGGTTTATTTGAACATGGAACAGGAAAATAAGGTCTGCATCTGAAACATGTTGAGCCGATCTAAGACGAATCAAATGGTAGGCTGGAGTGACTGACTCCGCCACCGACATGAACCTTGCCATTTATTATTTATTTTACGTTTGTTTAATGTTTTTACCTGTTTATGTTCGGGTCGGATTCTTTTGTTGAAATGTGGATTTGAGTTGATTGCGTCACCGGCTGACGGCGAGCCTGTGGGAGGGGCTACGGGTCAAAAGGGACGGTGTTGGTTCCTTGTTTTTTTGGACTGTGTCGCTCGGAAGAAATGAAGGCCTGTTTTGGACTTTTATTTTGTCGTTGAAGTTGTGCTGGTTCGCTATTTATTTTGTTGCTGCTAAAAAGAAAGTTTTTTTGAGCTTAAAACAACCGACTAAGCCATGTTTCGAACGGACAATTACAACCCCGTCACATAAGGCGCATTCACACCGCAGTACTTTTCCCACAAAGGTCCATGAGAACTCTTTTGTCGCGTTCACACCAAAAAGAGCCGGTACTAAAATTAGTTCATGAGTTCATGCCTTCCCCAACTCCGGGAACTTCCGGCCGGGGACTCCGGGTGGCAGTATACGCCGTGAAGTGGGTTGCGGCCTGCCAGTAAACCCAAAGCAGAAGAAGAAGAAGTGTCAGCGGCTTCATTTGCCTAATCCACCCCCAGGGACTTTCTCCGGTGTGAACGCGATCTGTACTTAGTTCATGAGAACTAGAGAGTAAACCTTTGTGGGAAAAGTACTGCGGTGTGAACGCGCCTATAGGCTTAGGAGCTTCTACTAAAATCTCTCACCAGTAAAACACCTCGACAGTGAAATGCCAGTTTACGTCTCATTACTACACCATACAGTATGTATTATCATTATAGTATTACTATTTCGGCGATTAGATAAAATATAAATTATATTTGATGCAACTTTAGTTACATTTCAATGACTTTGGGAAAAATATTGTTTTCCAGGGCCTGGAATTTGCATGACTTTTCCAGGTTTGTAATGACCCTAAGGACCTTAGGTGGTACACAGTTTCAAACGTTCCATGTCCTATCAAATGTACAAGTGGAGCCCACCCAAAGTACACTTTATTTCCTCCATGTGTAGAAACTGAGATTTGATATATTTATTTGTTTTACATGTACACTTCGCATGGTGGAAAGGAGCAGGGAGAAGAAATAACCATAACAATTCAATAAAAGCAATATTCTTTCAGTCACAGACGCTTATACTGAAACATGAAACCAGAACACACTCAAAAGTCAGTCTAATTACACTTTCTTTATACATTTTCTTAAACAAACAGCCCTTTAAATCATTCGGTAAATAATTCTTAATATAAATAAATTGTAAAATAAAATAAATATTTATTCTGTTAAAAAATACATAATATGTGCACACCTGAAGCCCTATTGGACGGGAGGATGACCCAATCACCGTCTGCTGGCGTGGTCACATCCGGCGTGATGAAATCTGATCCAGGATCAATGGTTTGTTGATCCGGAGTGATCAGGGACAGCTGCTCCAGAACAGGGATGAGCACC
>JAMFTG010001310.1:37500-60000 GCA_023974075.1 Chaenocephalus aceratus | reverse complement strand
TTCTTATATGTTGAACTCAAATACCTGTACTTTCTACTTCTTACATGTTGAACTCAAATACCTGTACTTTCTACTTCTCTCATGTTGAACTCAAATACCTGTACTTTCTACTTCTTACATATTGAACCCAAATACCTGTACTTTCTACTTCTTACATGTTGAACTCAAATACCTGTACTTTCTACTTCTTATATGTTGAACTCAAATACCTGTACTTTCTACTTCTTACATGTTGAACTCAAATACCTGTACTTTCTACTTCTCTCATGTTGAACTCAAATACCTGTACTTTCTACTTCTCACATGTTGAACTCAAATACCTGTACTTTCTACTTCTCTCATGTTGAACTCAAATACCTGTACTTTCTACTTCTTACATGTTGAACCCAAATACCTGTACTTTCTACTTCTCACATGTTGAACTCAAATACCTGTACTTTCTACTTCTTACATGTTGAACACAAGTACCTGTACTTTCTACTTCTCACATGTTGAACTCAAATACCTGTACTTTCTACTTCTTACATGTTGAACTCAAATACCTGTACTTTCTACTTCTTACATGTTGAACCCAAATACCTGTACTTTCTACTTCTTACATGTTGAACCAAATACCTGTACTTTCTACTTCTTACATGTTGAACACAAATACCTGTACTTTCTACTTCTTACATGTTGAACTCAAATACCTGTACTTTCTACTTCTTACATGTTGAACTCAAATACCTGTACTTTCTACTTCTCACATGTTGAACTCAAATACCTGTACTTTCTACTTCTTACATGTTGAACTCAAATACCTGTACTTTCTACTTCTTACATGTTGAACTCAAATACCTGTACTTTCTACTTCTTATATGTTGAACTCAAATACCTGTACTTTCTACTTCTTACATGTTGAACTCAAATACCTGTACTTTCTACTTCTCTCATGTTGAACTCAAATACCTGTACTTTCTACTTCTTACATATTGAACCCAAATACCTGTACTTTCTACTTCTTACATGTTGAACTCAAATACCTGTACTTTCTACTTCTTATATGTTGAACTCAAATACCTGTACTTTCTACTTCTTACATGTTGAACTCAAATACCTGTACTTTCTACTTCTTACATGTTGAACACAAGTACCTGTACTTTCTACTTCTCACATGTTGAACTCAAATACCTGTACTTTCTACTTCTTACATGTTGAACTCAAATACCTGTACTTTCTACTTCTTACATGTTGAACTCAAATACCTGTACTTTCTACTTCTTACATGTTGAACTCAAATACCTGTACTTTCTACTTCTCTCATGTTGAACACAAGTACCTGTACTTTCTACTTCTCACATGTTGAACTCAAATACCTGTACTTTCTACTTCTTACATGTTGAACTCAAATACCTGTACTTTCTACTTCTTACATGTTGAACTCAAATACCTGTACTTTCTACTTCTTACATGTTGAACTCAAATACCTGTACTTTCTACTTCTTACATGTTGAACACAAGTACCTGTACTTTCTACTTCTTACATGTTGAACTCAAATACCTGTACTTTCTACTTCTTACATGTTGAACTCAAATACCTGTACTTTCTACTTCTTACATGTTGAACTCAAATACCTGTACTTTCTACTTCTTACATGTTGAACTCAAATACCTGTACTTTCTACTTCTTACATGTTGAACACAAGTACCTGTACTTTCTACTTCTCACATGGCGGAGGAGAAGGGTACTTCTACCTGAGTAAAGGATGTGTGTACTTCTATCAGAGTAAAGAATGTGTGTACTTCTACCTGAGTAAAGGACATGTGTACTTCTACTTGAGTAAAGGATGTGTGTACTTCTACTTGAGTAAAGGATGTGTGTACTTCTGAGTAAAGGATGTGCGTACTTCTACTTGAGTAAAGGATCCGTGTACTTCTACTTGAGTAAAGGATGTGTGTACTTCTACTTGAGTAAAGGATGTGTGTACTTCTACCTGAGTAAAGGATGTGTGTACTTCTACTTGAGTAAAGGATGTGTGTACTTCTACCTGAGTAAAGGATGTGTGTACTTCTGAGTAAAGGATGTGTGTACTTCTACTTGAGTAAAGGATGTGTGTACTTCTACTTGAGTAAAGGATGTGTGTACTTCTACTTGAGTAAAGGATGTGTGTACTTCTACTTGAGTAAAGGACATGTGTACTTCCACTTGAGTAAAGGATGTGTGTACTTCTACCTGAGTAAAGGATGTGTGTACTTCTACCTGAGTAAAGGATGTGTGTACTTCTACTTGAGTAAAGGAGATGTGTACTTCTACTTGAGTAAAGGATGTGTGTACTTCTACTTGAGTAAAGGATGTGTGTACTTCTGAGTAAAGGATGTGCGTACTTCTACTTGAGTAAAGGATCCGTGTACTTCTACTTGAGTAAAGGATGTGTGTACTTCTACTTGAGGAAAGGATGTGCGTACTTCTACTTGAGTAAAGGATCCGTGTACTTCTACCTGAGTAAAGGACGTGTGTACTTCTACTTGAGGAAAGGATGTGTGTACTTCTACTTGAGTAAAGAATGTGTGTACTTCTACCTGAGTAAAGGACATGTGTACTTCTACTTGAGTAAAGGATGTGTGTACTTCTACTTGAGTAAAGGATGTGTGTTCTTCTGAGTAAAGGATGTGCGTACTTCTACCTGAGTAAAGGATTCGTGTACTTCTACCTGAGTAAAGGATGTGTGTACTTCTGAGTAAAGGACATGTGTACTTCTACTTGAGTAAAGGACGTGTGTACTTCTACTTGAGTAAAGGACATGTGTACTTCTACTTGAGTAAAGGACGTGTGTACTTCTACTTGAGTAAAGGATGTGTGTACTTCTACTTGAGTAAAGGATGTGCGTACTTCTACCTGAGTAAAGGATGTGTGTACTTCTGAGTAAAGGAAGTGTGTACTTTCGCCCCTCCCTCACCTGCACTACAGATAGCTTTCACGTGGCTCGCCTGCAGGGGTTCGTGGAACACCATGACGCTGCCCAGTTGTCCCTGCAGGGAGGTGGGACTCCCCCACTCGCTGTCCTGCGTCCCCGCGGAGATCAGCTTGGTGACGGACTCGGGCTTTCCTCCCAGCAGCCCCCCCCACGTCTGAGGAGACAAGATGGCGCCCAGCGAGGAGCGAGTGGTGGGGGTGGAGGCGGAGGGAGGGTCTGGGATCTGTGAGGGAGGGGGAGTGGTGGTCCGATGTCCCGCCGAGCCGATGCAGCAGGAGATGAACGGCTGAGGAGAACGGGGTGAAGCATTGCAAGGAGCATTTCAGAACTCATCTGGCCATTAAAGTATTATCTGTTCTCATAGAAAGTGTGAAGGAAATGTCTCACCTCTGTCATGGTGGGATATTTGAGGGGGGCCGACAGTTTCTGCTGTCCATCCACATAAATGTAGACCAGACTCTGTCCAAAAGGCCTCTTCCCCGGCACGTGCACCACCCCGATGCTGTGCTGTAGACAGAACGGCAGAAGCAATATCCTTCCTCTAATTAGTCTGCAAGACGTTTGTAATCTGGTAAACATAGGGTCCGATCTGTGTTGCCAGGCAATCATCCACATTTCCACATTTCAGTGGCACCACCAGGTCGCTGAAGCGGACTCACCCAGAGGGAGTCACAGAAGCAGTAGTCGGGCAGCATGACGGTCACGTACTCCTTCTTGGTGCAAACGGCCACCACCAACACGCCCTCCGAGCTGATGAAGGCCTCGAACCCCGTCCCTCCGGGGGTGAAGAAGCTGTACGACACAGGAGAAACGTTTGCGTGGGACGAACAGAACATGCTGCCATGGGAGAGGGGAATCTTACTTTACACCTGAACTTTTGCACTATTTTAACTATTGTGTCTGTGTTATTGTGTTGCGCTGTTGGAGGAGCCTGTGACACTGTATGGCAGGGATGGGCAAATGGCGGCCCGCGGGCCGCATGCGGACCCCACCTCCTCTTTTTGCGGCCCTCAGATTAATTTATAAACCACATAATTAATAAAAAAAAATGTAAAAATAATATTTTTTATTTTGTTTTACTTGTAGTACTGATACCGTCCACTAGACTCCTAGTTACGTCGCGAGCTGCGTAGATGATTTCAAATACCGCGAAATAATCTGTGACGCATTTGTGTGTATTGTGTTTGTTTCCCGGGGAAACCCTCACAAGAAACACCGGCTGTTGTTATGCCTGCTGTGACGTTAAGTTGCCGCTTGTAATTATGCCTTTACAAGCTTAAAAGTTGTTTTTATCATCTGAATTTGGCGAAACAAGTTTAATATTCTTAAAACCAAGACTTTGTTTATTTGAAATCAGATGAAAACAAACTGTCACGGACCCTGCCGTGTTATCTATGATTACTACGCTTTTCATTCATAATTTCAGCGGGAGGGAGGGGGAGCGGCGCTGAGGAACAGCAGTCTGACAGGTGTCTGTGTTGACATTCCCCTCATTGTGGAATTAGGGGAATGCAGAGACTGGCTACAAGTGTTTTAGGTTCAAGTTAGACAACTATTGTCTGGGTTCATGACTTCATGTGTATGTCATCTTAATGGTTAATCTCAATACTCACACATTTTCCGTGCTTTCCAATAGTTTAAAATAGTTGTATTCCACTGTTTAATAACCTTCAATACAAACATGCCACTTGTAAAAATGAAATAACATTTCTGTGAACTGATATTTGTTTAGTGAGCTTATTAGAGGATGTTCCCATTTTTTGGGGATGTTCCCTTTGATTGTAACATGTCAATGAAGATGTCAGACTTAGTATATTTGTTAATAATGACATACAACACATGGAATTTGTGTGTGTGTGTGTTCCAAGTGAATCTGCGGCCCCCTGGTGGCCAGTACATCAATGATGTGGCCCCCACCACCATCAAAGTTGCCCATCCCTGCTGTATGGCATGAAAGCCTTCGGGTCTTGAATCTGCGGCTCACCTGTACAGCTGCTTCCTCTTGTCCTTGCTCATTGGCCCCAGCTGGTCCTGATCCAACGACAGCCAGGCGATGAAGCTGAACGCGACACCGGGCCATCGCTGCACCGTCGGAACCACGATGCCCGCCATGCTGGGCGACAAATCAAAATACTGCATGGCACTCTCCAGGCCCTGCTTCCTCACCATGGCCAGCAGCGACCTGAGAGCAGGACCCACATACGGGTGAGCTTCATTGGACTCGTGAGGTCTGAGGAGGCGTAGCAGTCCCAGGAGTTCTTTGGCGCTCAAAGACTGGGAACCCAAGGAACCCACGAGCACAAAAAGACTCTCGGCGCAGGATCGGTTTAGTCGCTGATGGCTTTCCAATCCAGAAAGCGCTCGCATCACCATGGCGGCGTTTACACACGTGGCGCGGGTTTGGCGGTTCAAACAGCTGAGGCGCCGCAGCCAATCGGACGTGAAGAGCTGCTGCTCCGAGGAATCGAGCTCTGGGAGCCACTGGACCAGCAGGAGGAGAGGATCCACGTTACTGATGCCCAGCAGCCCCACGGAGGTGTGCTCCCCCTCCACCGCCTGCACAGAAACACACAGAAACACACCAACAGTTACGATACATTCTCTCAGAGGTTGAATGCTAAACAAAGACCAAAACAATTCAATATATTTTATTCAAGGGGCACAAAAGGGCTGTATGAGACCTTTGAGGAGGCCTTGCAAGCCACCCAAGGACACCGTACAATTCAATACATCATTTAAGAGATTAAGATAGAGATTATTTAGCAGCGGGGCTTTCACCTATCCACGAGGCTTTTGAGAAAGGCAAGACGTTTGCCAGAGACGACCCCAGGGCTAAAGCGATCTCTAACTTCATCATAGAAACGATGGCGCTTGACGACCAGCCCTTCTCCCTCGTCGAAGAGAAAGGATTCAGTCGGCTAGTTCGTCATTTAACCAGGTGTGCAAAAACTACAGGTACATTTAATATATATATTTTATATTATTATCGGTCTTGAGAAGCAGGAAGAGGTTAAAGGCAACCAATGACGGTTTAAAAAAACGATTCTCCATTCAAAACAAAGACACTGAGGGCGTTTCTCAATGTCGAGGACGCTTGCTTGGTAGCACATGTGTTCCGAGCGTCTTGCTTCAGAAGCGAGGCAAGACTCCTTCCTGGCATTCGGAAAACGAAGAGTGGAACAGGCGAGCGAGTGTGCGTCACACGAGAGGCCCCGCCTTACATCTTAAGACCGCGGAGTCTACGCATGTGCAGCCTCGAAATGTCTCCAAACGAAGCAGTCCTCGGTAGACTTCCAAGTATGCTGGACATTGGAACAGTCCTTCGGCGGCACTCGATGACGTAGCATGCTTGAAATGGTGGCTCTGGAGCAGCCTTCCTCGACATGGAGAAGCACCCTGAAACGTCTCTCACCATGTTCATCAGCTCTTTGAGGAGGTGTTGCGACGGCTGGCCCAGAGAGGTGAGCACTTCGTACAGGTGATGGTAACCGATCCTCTCCTTGAACACCTCCTGCAGAAAGTGAAGAACACACAAACTCGATTAAACGGCATCTCGATTAGACGATAACCTCGTTGTTAGTGAACAGTCAAAAGAACGATGTTTTTGTTCATTGCAGTCACCTTGGTCAAAAGCAGAGGATGCATTTCAAGCTACCTGCTCTTTCTACCTGTGTGTGAGGCCGTTACCTTGGCAGCTGGCGATTTGTGCATCACTGTCGTGAGGGCTTTGATTGTGGCGACAGCGAGGGAGTCGAGTCGCCCTTGAAACACCTGAAGAAAAAACCACGCTTGTCGATAACCAAATCCATATATACCTTTCAGAGTACGTTGATTGGACACAAATCTCCTCTCATGTGCTCCAGACGAATGTCGCATGCAGACAAGTCAAAGCCACATTCACGGTGAAATGTTTGCAACGATGAAAGGAACTTATGTGGGGGATAAAAGGGAAACCCGAGTAGATTCCTTGGAGTTTGATTCAATTAGTGTGTGTGTGTAAAAGTCAGTAAAATCATTGAAAGACTGCAGTCGATGTAACGGCCCGTCCACACGACAGCTTCAAAATCTCCCGCCCCTGACACACACGCAGCGGTTTGATTGGCTGGAGCTTGTCCTGGCGTATGATTTGATTGGCTGGCGCTTCCACCGAAAGCTTCAGAAGCTTCAAAAGTTGAACGTTGCTCAACTTTTGCAGCCGCCAGGAAAGCTCTGCTTCCCACAATGCAGTTCGGCGAAAAGCGACGTCTGCCCATTCAAAGTGAAATGGAAACCGTTTTTGAAGCTGTCGAAGCCGTAGTGTGGACGGGCCGTTACAGTAGACATAACAAAGGGCGTCTTAACGACAATAGCAAGCGTTTTGATTGCCGTCATAATTAACGATAAAGTACACACACAGAAAATAGACGTATTTCCCCTCAAGAAAAGCATGCAACCCATCGAACACAAGCCAAATGATAAATCAACACGTCTCCATCCAGCTCTGTCCTGCTCGTGTCTCTGAACTGCTTTTCCTTTGGATTGAACGGAGAGCCTTGGACCAGCTGGAGAGGGACTGTGGTCGAAAACAAATCAAACACGTAAGTCTTCCCCACGGAGTCCAGGCGACACACACACCAACGTCATCGCATTACCCACAGGACGCCGCAGAAAACCAGGACAGTGGGGAGGGGGGGAGGGATGCTCGAGGAAAACCCAAAATGTCAATTAAATCAGAATTACATGACGTGTGAAAGAGGCGGCGTGGTCACTCCACAGCAAGAAGGCAAGTCATTTGGGAAAGTGGGTCGATTCTGGTTTTGGAATTTCGTACCTATTTTCATCTGGAGCATTTTTCCACGACATCTGCTTTTATACGAGAGTTGATAATACTCTGATGAAATGGTTACTTCGCTTAGTCAAACTGTAACTCGAAGACTCCGGAGGAATATTTGACTGGATATCTTGTTTTTAGAATAGGCAAAAGTACCATAATTATTAAGTGGTATTTTCCCCTAAGGGAATAGGGATAGGAGATAGGAGACGGGATAGGAGTCGGAAGGGCATGCCTGGAAAAGGAAGATTTCTGATCTGTCAAACCCACTTCCATTCACACATCTCAAAGTGAAGGGAGGGACACCAGGAAATATTCTGGGGGCATATTTACTGTCGCTTGCAAAAAACTGAAAGTTAAAGTGTTATTTTAAATAATTAGAGATGTAATTAAATTATGCTGACAAACAACCGGTCTGATGATTCAGCGAGTTTTACAGCGAGCCAATAGAGCGGTGCAGGGATGACCCGGAAGGAAGCGGCGGGTTCCCTCGACAACAAAGCAACGGGATTTCTCCATAGCATTTAGGAAGATAGCTCAAAATACGATCTGTGGAAACCAAACCGGTTTGATGGATGCACGTTTTGTTCAGCCGGATAATCTCCACTACTTTTATAATGTTCGAAACACAAATCTACTGGCCAGAAGCAAAATGCTAACGTTATGCTATAAAGGAGCTACAGCCACGACTTCAATCAGTTCCGGTTGTAACTATATAAATATATAATATATATTTAAAATAATGTATTATATTACATTATTGCCTCTGAATTGGATTATTATCGGATAGGATAATAACTTCGTAATTAACTACATCTGAAAGTCTCTTCAGTGAGCATGTCACAAAACAAGATGCATTGTGGGACATGTAGTTTATGAGCAACAAAACGTGATCCGTCTCTTCAATGCGTCTCAACCTCAGACGTTAGTTCAGATAGTTTCCTAAACCCTACGGAGAGATCCCATTGGCTCTGAGACGAGGGAACAGGAAGTGGAGAAATGCTTCCTGGTTTTAGGACTCGTCCCTGCACCGCTCTATTACAAATGATTATACGAGACAAAGCAGGGTCTTGCTGTGGATTGGCCACATGGCTCTGAAGGTGGATGATGGGGAAGGGGGGGGGGGGGGGAAGGTCTTTTTCCCGGCAGTACCTGAGTGTCCCTCTCTCCTGTCTGTAATCTGTTGTTGGTTATATCTTTCTGGTCCTTGTCTGCCGCCGTGCACCTAGCGTTAACCAGCTGACACACACAAACACGTCAGCACAGCAGGGGGTTCATAGAAAGAGAAACAAGGGGGAGTGGTGCAAGGTGGGAAGGGAGGGGAGGGGGAGATGGTGTGAGTGTGGGAGAGTTGAAAGGTTAAAAGCCATGACCTTCAGCAGAGGTCACCGTGTTGGAGGTCAACATGCACGGTGGGCGAAAGGCTCCTCCAAGATAAAACGAAATGTATTCGCCATCTGTTTTTAACTATATTGTATTATGCTTTAACTACATCTCCTACTTCATTGTCTACTTGAGTTAAATTGTAATCATTGCTGCCTTTGAGTATATATCAGTGTTCTATTTTCTTTCTAAAAAATATGTCTTTCGTAAAAAACCGTTGGTGCTTTTTCCCTTTATGACAGTCGAGTGCAAACAAGCGGACGACTGCACTGCGAGTCCTTGAATCATACAATGCAAATGTACTTAACGACAGAAATACAGACTGCAGGGGAGATGAAATCTAACTACAAGCATCCTTCTGGTCTTGTTTCAGATACAGGATGTAATTATCTGTAATAAAGGCGTTCCCTTGGACCCAGTTCTGGAGCAGATCCAGCCACTCGACCCCCAGGGTACATTTAGATAAAAGCCCCGTGCCGTTACCTTGCTGTTCTGCAGAAGGCGTGCCAGATGCTCGAAGCAGTTGCTATTGAGGAAGATGGCTTGAAGAACGGGTCTGTCCGAGCACAGGAACATCTCCCTGATGGTGTCTGGGAGAACAAGAGGAGAATACGTCACGTTTAAGATAAGATACGATACGGTGGAACTTTGTTTATCCCCGTGGAAAATCAGGCGTTGAAAGCAGCGTTCAGTTATTATACTCCAAACATCTACGACTACTACTTTTAAATCCAGCAAGAAGACTTTTCTTTTTGCCGCTGCTTTTAATTGAACTATTCACATCTTAGACTGCACTGTAACTTTTATCTTTTCTTTTTAATGACTGATTTTAAATGCCATTTTCTTAATGTCTTTCGTTCTTTGTAAAGCACTTTGAATTGCCTTGTGTTGAAAGGTGCTATAAATAAAATAAAATAAAAAAATAGCAGCAACATGAAAAACAGGTACAACTAAAAATACAAAAAAGAAGTGATAAGGTGAGAAAGTAACTATTGAAACAAGATTAAAGTCTTGTAAAAACTGGTTTTATATATGTACAATCTAGGGCTGAACGATGAATCAATTTTAAATCGAAATTTGAAATGATGTTTTTTTTTTACATTTTTTCATTTTTTTTCTTGTGTGTCAGCCTTTGTTAACCAATCAGAAGTGCTGAGCTCCACATGTACCAGCCTGTGTTAACCAATCAGAAGTGCTGAGCTCCACATGTACCAGCCTTTGTTAACCAATCAGAAGTGCTGAGCTCCACATGTACCAGCCTTTGTTAACCAATCAGAAGTGCTGAGCTCCACATGTACCAGCCTTAGTTAACCAATCAGAAGTGCTGAGCTCCACATGTACCAGCCTTTGTTAACCAATCAGAAGTGCTGTGCTCCACATGTACCAGCCTTAGTTAACCAATCAGAAGCGCTGAGCTCCACATGTACCAGCCTGTGTTAACCAATCAGAAGTGCTGAGCTCCACATGTACCAGCCTTTGTTAACCAATCAGAAGTGCTGAGCTCCACATGTACCAGCCTTTGTTAACCAATCAGAAGTGGCCCATGATAGCAGGTGATAGACAGATTGATCCAATCACCAGCCAAGTATCTTTGAAGGTGCCTGCCCTTTCCAGATGGCTTCCAGTGGAGCTTCAGATGCTTTCTGAGTCAGGTTAGAGACGCTCCATCACGTGTTTCTATTACAGGTGAGTCTGAAACTGAAGCTCGACTTTAAAGCAACGGAAGTTTCATGTACGTTTAGTTCTTTCACTCGTAGCTCGGGCTGCGGGGCGCTGGAGACGGGACGACCTTCCTAGCCGGAGACATGGCCGCATTTTACAATAAACTTCCGCTGGGTCGCTTAAAAACAAATATCACAAATCGATAGCTGTCAGAAAAATTGCAATTAGATTTGTTCCTAAAATCGTGCGGCCCGGTCCTGGGTACTATTAAAGGTTTTTTTTGTATTATCATTATACAACTAAACACAGCAGCTGGAAATCTCATGTGAGTGTTGCTTGAAGGCCTGTGCCGTCTGTGGAGCCCTACCCAGCATGTTCACTTGCAGCGCCACGAATCTGCTCTCCCAGTGCCGTCCGAGTGTCGGGACTCGAGCCTTCGCTTGCTGTTTCTGCTGCTGCTGCTGTTGTTGTTGTTGTTGTTGTGAAGCAACGATGGCCGCCGGGTCCGAGTTCAGCAGCTTGAAGTAGTTCTCCAGCACCGAGGCGATCTCCACCTGCCTCTGGTCGGAGCTGGCGGCCAGGAGACGCTGAACCACTTCTCGAAGGCAGGCTAGCGTCAGAAGAGCCTTTCTGTCGGGGGCTTCGCTGTCCCAGTCCTCGCCTTCCTCTGAAGAGCAGCTGCCCATCGAGCAGTCGGACAACACACGCACCAACACCTCCATGGTGGCCGGAGAGATGGCCAGCAGGGCGTTCCTCTGGGGCAAAGGAAGGAGGAGAGGGGCAAAGGAAGGAGGAGAGGGGCAAAGGAAGGAGGAGAGGGGGAAGTAAGAGGAGGACACTACAGTACACCCACCTATAGGTCGTGAACTTTAATGATATTTGACTGTCTGCATCTCTTCAAAGGCACCCAGAGACGATAAGGTGTGTGTGTGTGTGTGTGTGTGTGTTATCATGAAACCTTCAGGTGGTCCACGTTTACCTGGTCGCCAGCTACTATGGCTCCAAACAGGTGCAGCAGGCAGCATTTCAGACTCTCCTTCAGGTGCTCACTCTCCTGGAAGCACTCTGAAACCACACACACACACACACACACACACACACACACACACACACACACACACACACACACACACACACACACACACACACACACACACACACACACACACACACACACACACACACACACACACACACACACACACACACACACACACACACACACACACACACACACACACACACACACACACACACACACACACACACCACACACACACACCACACACACACACACACACACACACACACACACACACACACACACACACACACACACACACACACACACACACACACACACACACACACACACACACACACACACACACACACACACACACACACACACACACACACACACACACACAGTGTGATGTCTGCTATGCAAATAAAATACAACCACAGAAAGAACTCTTGAGCACAGTTTGTGTATTTCTGTATGTAAACAAACACGGATATAAAGTACACACACACACACACACACACACACACAGATAAAGTACACACAGAAGCAGGTATTGACTGAAGAGCTGGAACAGGAAAAGCAAAAACATACTGGTTCTGTCCAAAACACACACAGGCTGGATGTTATCTTTGGTTTGAAACCACAGCAGCCGCCCACACGTTTAAAACGTTCACTATCGGAGAGGAGAGTCAATAATAAGAGGACACACTAGAGGTTAGGAGAGGAAACAAGAACAGGAGAGTAAATAAGGAGGATACACTAGAGGTTAGGAGAGGAAACAAGAACAGGAGAGTAAATAAGGAGGATACACTAGAGGTTAGGAGAGGAAACAAGAACAGGAGAGTGAATAAGGAGGATACACTAGAGGTTAGGAGAGGAAACAAGAACAGGAGAGTAAATAAGGAGGATACACTAGAGGTTAGGAGAGGAAACAAGAACAGGAGAGTTAATAAGGAGGATACACTAGAGGTTAGGAGAGGAAACAAGAACAGGAGAGTTAATAAGGAGGATACACTAGAGGTTAGGAGAGGAAACAAGAACAGGAGAGTTAATAAGGAGGATACACTAGAGGTTAGGAGAGGAAACAAGAACAGGAGAGTTAATAAGGAGGATACACTAGAGGTTAGGAGAGGAAACAAGAACAGGAGAGTTAATAAGGAGGATACACTAGAGGTTAGGAGAGGAAACAAGAACAGGAGAGTTAATAAGGAGGATACACTAGAGGTTAGGAGAGGAAACAAGAACAGGAGAGTAAATAAGGAGGATACACAAGAGGTTAGGAGAGGAAACAAGAACAGGAGAGTTAATAAGGAGGATACACTAGAGGTTAGGAGAGGAAACAAGAACAGGAGAGTAAATAATAAGAGGATACACTAGAGGTTAGGAGAGGAAACAAGAACAGGAGAGTAAATAAGGAGGATACACTAGAGGTTAGGAGAGGAAACAAGAACAGGAGAGTAAATAATAAGAGGATACACTAGAGGTTAGGAGAGGAAACAAGAACATGAGAGTAAATAATAAGAGGATACACTAGAGGTTAGGAGAGGAAACAAGAACAGGAGAGTTAATAAGGAGGATACACAAGAGGTTAGGAGAGGAAACAAGAACAGGAGAGTAAATAATAAGAGGATACACTAGAGGTTAGGAGAGGAAACAAGAACAGGAGAGTAAATAAGGAGGATACACTAGAGGTTAGGAGAGGAAACAAGAACAGGAGAGTAAATAAGGAGGATACACTAGAGGTTAGGAGAGGAAACAAGAACAGGAGAGTAAATAATAAGAGGATACACTAGAGGTTAGGAGAGGAAACAAGAACAGGAGAGTAAATAAGGAGGATACACTAGAGGTTAGGAGAGGAAACAAGAACAGGAAAGTAAATAATAAGAGGATACACTAGAGGTTAGGAGAGGAAACAAGAACAGGAGAGTAAATAATAAAAGGATACACTAGAGGTTAGGAGAGGAAACAAGAACAGGAGAGTAAATAAGGAGGATACACTAGAGGTTAGGAGAGGAACAAGAACAGGAGAGTAAATAATAAGAGGATACACAAGAGGTTAGGAGAGGAAACAAGAACAGGAGAGTAAATAATAAGAGGATACACAAGAGGTTAGGAGAGGAAACAAGGAGAAGATTGGAGAGGAACAAGGAGAGGAGTGGAGAGGAACAAGGAGAGGAGTGGAGAGGAACAAGGAGAGGAACAAGGAGAGGAGTGGAGAGGAACAAGGAGAGGAGTGGAGAGGAGATTGTTCGTTTCCTAATCTAAACCCAACGAGGAAATGCAAATACTAACCAAACACGGCGAGCTCTATCATAACAGTGTTTGCAAACGGCCACACGGAACATTTCACCGGACAGGAAAGAACCGTCGTCAGAAAGCCGCTGGATAAAAGCAGGAGACTTTGGTGCAGACCGTAGCTAGATTTACTTCACTACAATTCAGAGGTAAATTGAGTATTCCTACACTCTGGTACTTCGAGTTTGATTTGAGTACTTCTTCTTCCACTAATCGTTGAAGATTCTCTCCAGAATGCGACCGACGCGGCGTGACAGCGAGAGCGAGAGGCGGAACTACAGACGGGGAACTTACGGTAAAAGAAAGGAACGAACTCCACAGTGAGCGGCGCTGCTTTGTACTTCTGTCTGCTCCGCTCCGCTGTGCCCAGCTGCTGCCTGCGGGGGAAACACGGCTTAGAGAAGACACAAACCAAGATGCACAACACCTCGTTGTTGTTGTTGTTGTTGTTGTTGTGGTGCAGGACGTTGTTACCCGCAGGTTCGATGCCTCCAGTTTCGATACGGGTCGTAGAGGCTCTCGCAGAACGCCAGCGCGTGACGGACAAACTCCTCCGCCTGGCTCTGGTCGACCATCTCCTTCTCCTTCGTCTTGCTCTTCAGCTGCAAGACAGACACACACACACACACACACACACACACACACATTTACTACAGTATTATCTACCCGAGAGGGCACAAGTACACACATCTTTCACTCAAGTAGAAGTACACATTTACTCGTGTGTAAAGATACTCGGGTAAAAGAAGTAGAAGTACCGACTAAACTTCTTTCCTCAAGTAAAAGTAAAGAACTTTGAAGTGTACTTCAGTAGAAAGTACCCATAGCTAGCAGCTGCTTTATATTTGAGTTCAACATGTGAGAAGTAGAAAGTACAGGTATTTGAGTTCAACATGTAAGAAGTAGAGAATACAGGTATTTGAGTTCAACATGAGAGAAGTAGAAAGTACAGGTATTTGAGTTCAACAGGTAAGAAGTAGAGAGTACAGGTATTTGAGTTCAACATGAGAGAAGTAGAAAGTACAGGTATTTGAGTTCAACATGTAAGAAGTAGAAAGTACAGGTATTTGTGTTCAAAGTGTAAGAAGTAGAGAGTACAGGTATTTGAGTTCAACATGTAAGAAGTAGAAAGTACAGGTATTTGAGTTCAACATGTAAGAAGTAGAAAAGTACAGGTATTTGTGTTCAAAGTGTAAGAAGTAGAAAGTACAGGTATTTGTGTTCACCATGTAAGAAGTAGAAAGTACAGGTATTTGTGTTCAAAGTGTAAGAGTAGAAAGTACAGGTATTTGTGTTCACCATGTAAGAAGTAGAAAGTACAGGTATTTGTGTTCAACATGTAAGAAGTAGAAAGTACAGGTATTTGAGTTCAACATGTGAGAAGTAGAAAGTACAGGTATTTGTGTTCAACATGTAAGAAGTAGAAAGTACAGGTATTGGGTTCAACATGTAAGAAGTAGAAAGTACAGGTATTTGAGTTCAACATGTGAGAAAGTAGAAAGTACAGGTATTTGAGTTCAACATGTAAGAAGTAGAAAGTACAGGTATTTGGGTTCAACATGTGAGAAGTAGAAAGTACAGGTATTTGAGTTCAACATGTAGAAGTAGAAAGTACAGGTATTTGTGTTCAAAGTGTAAGAAGTAGAAAGTACAGGTATTTGTGTTCAACATGTAAGAAGTAGAAAGTACAGGTATTTGAGTTCAACATGTAAGAAGTAGAAAGTACAGGTATTTGTGTTCAAAGTGTAAGAAGTAGAAAGTACAGGTATTTGTGTTCAACATGTAAGAAGTAGAAAGTACAGGTATTTGGGTTCAACATGTAAGAAGTAGAAAGTACAGGTATTTGAGTTCAACATGTGAGAAGTAGAAAGTACAGGTATTTGAGTTCAACATGTATGAAGTAGAAAGTACAGGTATTTGAGTTCAACATGTAAGAAGTAGAAAGTACAGGTATTTGAGTTCAACATGTAAGAAGTAGAAGTACAGGTATTTGGGTTCAACATGTAAGAAGTAGAAAGTACAGGTATTTGAGTTCAACATGTAAGAAGTAGAAAGTACAGGTATTTGTGTTCAAAGTGTAAGAAGTAGAAAGTACAGGTATTTGTGTTCAACATGTAAGAAGTAGAAAGTACAGGTATTTGAGTTCAACATGTAAGAAGTAGAAAGTACAGGTATTTGTGTTCAAAGTGTAAGAAGTAGAAAGTACAGGTATTTGGTGTTCAACATGTAAGAAGTAGAAAGTACAGGTATTTGGGTTCAACATGTAAGAAGTAGAAATACAGGTATTTGAGTTCAAACATGTGAGAAGTAGAAAGTACAGGTATTTGAGTTCAACATGTATGAAGTAGAAAGTACAGGTATTTGAGTTCAACATGTAAGAAGTAGAAAGTACAGGTATTTGAGTTCAACATGTAAGAAGTAGAAAGTACAGGTATTTGGGTTCAACATGTAAGAAGTAGAAAGTACAGGTAGTTGGGTTCAACATGTGAGAAGTAGAAAGTACAGGTATTTGAGTTCAACATGTAAGAAGTAGAAAGTACAGGTATTTGTGTTCAAAGTGTAAGAAGTAGAAAGTACAGGTATTTGTGTTCAACATGTAAGAAGTAGAAAGTAGCAGGTATTTGAGTTCAACATGTAGAAGTAGAAGTACAGGTATTTGTGTTCAAGTGTAAGAAGTAGAAAGTACAGGTACTTTGTGTTTCAACATGTAAGAAGTAGAAAGTACAGGTATTTGGGTTCAACATGTAAGAAGTAGAAAGTACAGGTATTTGAGTTCAACATGTGAGAAGTAGAAAGTAAGGTATTTGAGTTCAACATGTATGAAGTAGAAAGTAACAGGTATTTGAGTTCAACATGTAAGAAGTAGAAAGTACAGGTATTTGAGTTCAACATGTAAGAAGTAGGAAAGTACAGGTATTTGGGTTCAACATGTAAGAAGTAGAAAGTACAGGTATTTGGGTTCAACATGTGAGAAGTAGAAAGTACAGGTATTTGAGTTCAACATGTAAGAAGTAGAAAGTACAGGTATTTGGGTTCAACATGTAAGAAGTAGAAAGTACAGGTATTTGAGTTCAACATGTAAGAAGTAGAAAGTACAGGTATTTGTGTTCAACATGTAAGAAGTAGAAAAGTACAGGTATTTGTGTTCAACATGTAAGAAGTAGAAAGTACAGGTATTTGAGTTCAACATGTGAGAAGTAGAAAGTACAGGTATTTGAGTTCAACATGTGAGAAGTAGAAAGTACAGGTATTTGAGTTCAACATGTAAGAAGTAGAAAGTACAGGTATTTGTGTTCAACATGTAAGAAGTAGAAAGTACAGGTATTTGAGTTCAACATGAGAGGAAGTAGAAAGTACAGGTATTTGAGTTCAACATGAGAGAAGTAGAAAGTACAGGTATTTGAGTTCAACATGAGAGAAGTAGAAGTAACAGGTATTTGAGTTCAACATGAGAGAAGTAGAAAGTACAGGTATTTGAGTTCAACATGTGAGAAGTAGAAAGTACAGGTATTTGAGTTCAACATGTGAGAAGTAGAAAGTACAGGTATTTGAGTTCAACATGTGAGAAGTAGAAAGTATAGGTATTTGAGTTCAACATGTAAGAAGTAGAAAGTACAGGTATTTGAGTTCAACATGTGAGAAGTAGAAAGTACAGGTATTTGTGTTCAAAGTGTAAGAAGTAGAAAGTACAGGTATTGAGTTCAACATGTAAGAAGTAGAAAGTACAGGTATTTGAGTTCAACATGTGAGAAGTAGAAAGTACAGGTATTTGAGTTCAACATGTGAGAAGTAGAAAGTACAGGTATTTGAGTTCAACATGTAAGAAGTAGAAAGTACAGGTATTTGAGTTCAACATGTGAGAAGTAGAAAGTACAGGTATTTGTGTTCTACATGAGAGAAGTAGAAAGTACAGGTATTTGAGTTCAACATGAGAGAAGTAGAAAGTACAGGTATTTGTGTTCAACATGAGAGAAGTAGAAAGTACAGGTATTTGAGTTCAACATGTAAGAAGTAGAAAGTACAGGTATTTGAGTTCAACATGTAAGAAGTAGAAAGTACAGGTATTTGAGTTCAACATGTAAGAGTAGAAAGTACAGGTATTTGAGTTCAACATGTAAGAAGTAGAAAGTACAGGTATTTTGTTTCAACATGTAAGAAGTAGAAAGTACAGGTATTTTAGTTCAACATAGTAAGAAGTAGAAAGTACAGGTATTTGTGTTCAACATATAAGAAGTAGAAAGTACAGGTATTTGAGTTCAACATGTAAGAAGTAGAAAGTACAGGTATTTGAGTTCAACATGTGAGAAGTAGAAAGTACAGGTATTTGTGTTCAACATGAGAGAAGTAGAAAGTAAGGTATTGTTCAACATGGAAGTAGAAATATGAGTTCAACATAGTAAGAAGTAGAAAGTACAGGTATTTGAGTTCAACATGTAAGAAGTAGAAAGTACAGGTATTTGAGTTCAACATGTAAGAAGTAGAAAGTACAGGTATTTGAGTTCAACATGTAAGAAGTAGAAAGTACAGGTATTTGAGTTCAACATGTGAGAAGTAGAAAGTACAGGTATTTGAGTTCAACATGTAAGAAGTAGAAAGTACAGGTATTTGATTCAACATGTGAGAAGTAGAAAGTACAGGTATTTGAGTTCAACATGTAAGAAGTAGAAAGTACAGGTATTTGAGTTCAACGTGTAAGAAGTAGAAAGTGGTCAGAAAATTAAGTAGTGGAGTAAAGTACCGATACCCAGAAAAATGTACTTAAGTACAGTAACGAAGTATTTGTACTCCACTACTTTCCACCTCATTCAGACTATTTAGAATATAATACATGCAAAATATGACAAAGGTTATTGGTATTTAAAGTTTAAATATGTGAGTCAACAGAAGTCTGTCCTCGATTGAAGATATTCCTAACCCTAACATCATCATCTAAATCTCGTGTTAACCAGAGTTGTGTTCATTCGGTCCGAACAATGCTTTAGAAAACGACTTATCGACTAACGAATGGTCTTCCCGTCGTCAGGGCAACGGGATGTAACGAGCAGAGAGGAAACACACCTGCTGAATGTAGAGCGTGGTCATGTTGATGATGTGGTTGATGTACGAGCAGGTGCCGATCTCCTCCACGTTGGACAGGTTCCTATCGGAAAACATGCACAGACACACGGGACAAGTCAAACATCAAAGCAGCTGTGGCGACCAGAAGGTAGACATACTGAATAACAACAACAATAATAACAAAGCTTTTTTTTTTCACTTTGCAGTAACGTTGGTTGCGTTGGTGCAAACGGGCAGATTTTTTGTAACGAGGCTATTTTCTCGATCTATTTTGGAATTTCAATTTTTCAAATCCGTCTTTAATTCACCGTGTAACAAATCGACTACGCACATTAGTCATTCGAGACCAGAATGTCCACTGCGAAAGACTTTGATAAAAACATTATATTAAAAGGTTTTTTTCACAACTTTTTTGGGTTGAATCTTTAAAGCAACGTCCGCCCGAATAGAAAACACCAAGAATGTAATCATGTTCAGGATTTTAACCCTTTAACTGCCATTTTGAAAACATAAAACCGCTGTTTTTTTCATGATGAAAACAAAGAAAATTATACATATCTGGGGACTGGCTCTTCATTTTTGTCTCGAATGGCTAATTTGCGTAGTCCAATCGAATGATCGCGGAGGGTTAAAGGGGACATAAGAAGGTAAAAGGTGAGATAATACAAATAAAATAAGTGGTGTTGCTCGTAAAAAGGCTAATCTAAAATGATGTGTCTCCAGCTGTCGTTTAACGATGCATTACGGCCCGTCTACACTATAGGCATCGAAAAATGCTTTCAACGCTTCGCCCGTTCACTTGAATGGGTTGACGTAGTTGATTTTGAATCTTCGCCGAACTGCATTGTGGGGAGCGGAGCGTGGCTTTGCATCGGGTGCATCAAAAGTTGAGCAATGTTCAACTTTTGAGGCTGGATGCTTGCATCAGCCAATCAAATCATGCGTATGCAAATCTGACAGTACAAGCGCTAGCCAATCAAAGCGCGTGTATGCAGGGAGAGACTACGCAGGTCATTTCCTCATATTCAAAAAAATGGAGCGGTAGGGAATCACCCGGTGCTGAATGATCAGTCTCTGTTCATCTACCGGGATACAAACCGGAGGAGCGAGGCATGGAGGGAGGAGGCATGGAGGGAGGAGGCAGAGACAGGGGGTGGAACTGGTAGGTTTTCGCCTGTTTGGGGATTTTTATATCAGTGTACTTCGTTTTAACATTGCTATTGCTTTGTATGTCGGGGGCGGGCGGGAGATTCCTGATTGGTTGTTGGTCGCGAGAAATCGCCAAGCCTCAGACGCCCAGCTTCAAGATTTTTTGATGCCGGTCGTGTAGACGGGCCGTCCGTCGTCTAAAAAACCAAAGAAAGTGGACGCATACGTCCCGATGTCTTCTCTTCCTGTGAAATAGCCATGTTGTGATCCACTCGTACCGTTACTCGATAATAAGACACACTTCCGCCTTAGCACGTCGCTTTATTTCAGCACAACGGCATCTTCGGATAACACGTAACTCCGCTTCCCAAACACCCGGAACACACTAAGCAGGAAACGGGAGGCGAGCACGTACCGGCAGATGATGATGAGGAACTTGAGCAGCAGCAGCGCCAGGTGTTGCTGCTCGGCCTCCAGGCCATCGGAGGCTTTCTGGACGCATTGCAGCAGCTGGTGGCGCAACACCTGCAGGATGTTGTCCGGGAGGAGCGTCAGCACGGGCGGAAGCTCGTCGGGCCTGCAGAGAAACAGACACACAGACTATCATTTATTTAACGCTCAAAGTGGGTCTTTGTCGACCCGGTGAGGAGGCTTTCTTGAAGTATCTTTGTAATTATATTTTTCTTATCATTTCATATTCCAGCTATTCCTCAGAAAACATGTTTTGGATATCACGCCGTTCACATTTTAAATTGTATTTCTACCCCAAGCTTCCATAAGTGGGTCCAAAATGACCCGCATGCATTTCCTCTGGAACCTTTGATTCTTATCACCTGTTTGCTGTCAGGAATACATTCACTGTAGGACACACAGACCACACCTCTCAGGAAAATTATTTTACACAGCAAGATCTGAAACCTGTCAGTATAATAATAATAATAATAATAATAATAATAATAATACATTATATTTGTAGAGCTTTTCAAGGACTCAAAGTCGCTTTACAATATAAGGGAGGGTGGGGGGGGGTATAGGACTATCAGACTTGATCAACTGGCATAGATTGATGGGGGGGGGGCTATGAGTAGACAAGAGGAGAAGAGATGAGTTTTGAAAAGGGACTGGAACACCGTGAGGGTCTCGGAATAGCGGAGATCTTTGCATCGATATGTTCAAAACGTTTTTTTTCAAAATGTAAAAAAAATGTCTACAATTATAAATAGTGAAAATATAAAATATTTTTAGTGTGAATCCAATATATTATACGAGTGATTTTTCTAAACCAAAAGCACAAAAGTCACATTATTCTAATACGGGTCCTTTCTGACCCACTCGTGGAAGAGGTCCAGGCACTCGGGCATCGAAGGGTTAACCGGGACGGAGCCAAGAGGCTGTTTGTCATCCGTCTCCCTGGACAGATTGTGTAAGTCAACCGTGTATTGCATGTATTTCATTTTCAATAAATACATGCAACATATATTACTGGAATACTTCATAAAAGTATCAAAACACAGCTGCGTTTTTTGATACTTTTTTATGAATTGTGTCCTCAGACCCTCTGTCCTCAGACCCTCAGTCCTTAGACACTCAGTCCTCAGACCCTCAGTCCTCAGACCCTCTGTCCTTAGACCCTCTGTCCTCAGACCCTCAGTCCTCAGACCCTCAGACCCTCAGTCCTCAGACCCTCAGTCCTCAGACCCTCAGTCCTCAGACCCTCTGTCCTCAGACCCTCTGTCCTCAGACCCTCTGTCCTTAGACCCTCTGTCCTCAGACCCTCTGTCCTCAGACCGTCTGTCCTCAGACCCTCTGTCCTCAGACCCTCTGTTCTTAGACCCTCTGTCCTCAGACCCTCTGTCCTTAGACCCTCTGTCCTTAGACCCTCACATCGTACAAGGAAACACTTCCAGAGAAAACCCACAGTTAAAGGGAACATGGAGAAAACCTCAGGGAGAGCAGCAGAGGAGGAAGCCTCTCCAGGACGGACAGATGTGAAATAGATGCCGTGTGTAAATTGAAAAGATAATACATTTGCAGCATAGGTAGTCCAGACAACGAGGGTAGATTTCTTGCGTTCACTTCATGTACACATTTTAGTCTAGCACTGGCTTCGTAGTGCACGGATCGATCAGGCCTAAGCTAACCTGTAGCTGCTCCCTCCACAC
>JAMFTG010001310.1:30000-32500 GCA_023974075.1 Chaenocephalus aceratus | reverse complement strand
GAGGACATTTCGACACTGCTTCAACTGTTTTTTCCGACTTGGGGAAAGGAGCATATTCGTACCCTGGTTACAACATCTGTCAGGCAAAGGCATTAGTCTGAGTCTAATTGGAGCATTTTAGAGCCCTGTAATGTTTTATGTGCTTTTCAAGCGTAGCGCGTGGTTTAAAAAGATCGCCACCAATTATTGCAATCAGTGATTTTGGTTTTTAAACGTTCGTCATGCCAGGGGGGAAATGCCATCAACACTGCCCCCGACTTCACCCAATGCCATTCTCCCATTGCGTCCTTACCTTGGTGCAGTAGAGCATCCAGACCTCGTACAGTCTCTCCTTGGATGCCATGTTGCTTTAGTGTCACTTCTCCGGCTGCTTCATGGTTTTCAGTCATGAGCTAAACCTCCCCCGCTGACCTCCAATGTTCAACGTCATGGCAAAGGTGGAACACTCCTTCAAAAGATGCCGAGGAAGAACTTTCCCAGAATTATTCCATGGCACGGGATCTGGCGCAGTAATTCCACTTCTGTAGATCTTCTCGGAGAAACCGGGGGGTGATTCCCAGCAGCGTTTGCACTGTCAATGACAAACAGACAGTTACTTAACATGGAAGCGGATGTTTTGCCATAAAAATACAACACTGTGAAGCCAATACTTTACTTATTTTAACATTTGCAATGCATGACTTTACTTGTACCGAAGTATCCTACACTCTGGTACTTCTATATTTGCTTTAGTACAATATCTGAGTACTTTCTACCACCCCTGTATTCCCAGCAGTGTTTGCACTATCAATGCCAACACACACTTAACATGGAGGCGGATATCTTGTGAAAATAAGAGTTCACTGCTAGCAGAAGGCATCCAGTTTCGGTGCTCCAAAGCCCCCAGGAAGTGAAGCAAATTTGTTTAGGGGTTAAACGACAGTACTACAACTTCCCTGTCAGTCCATGACGTCATTGGGCCTAAATGACTTTCCCCCCCATTGACTTACAATTGGGAAAGAGAGGTCTGTGTATCAACCATATCAACAGATTCTTTTTTTTACCTAATTTAAATTACCCAGCAGGAACACGTTTAAAGTCCTTATTTAAATCATTGAGTTATTTATATGATGAGATGTTTATATTTTACAACCTTTTTAATTCTATTATGTTTTTAAATGATGTGCATACCTTTGTTTACAAAAAAAACCCACAATTTGGGATCGATAATGTATATCTTAATTAGACTATTTAGAGCAGGGAGATTGGCAGGCGGAATTTAAAGTGGAAACTCAACTGCGCATGCTCAGTGGGCCCACATCCGGGTACTTTTAGGGTAATTTTGAGCTTCATGCGTCAGAATCAGAATCTCCTTTATTAGGGATTGACAGTGTTACAGAAAAAAAGTGGCATAGAGCAGGTAAAAAGAGGCATGCAACGATAAAGGATAAGCTAACTTATTAAATATAGAGAAGGAATGCACACATTAGGAATAATAACTGATTATCTCTCATAGGAATGAACGAGGTCTGTATATTCAGTTCTGAAGCAATGTTAACAAACACGGCAACACACACACTATTATGAATGTCTGCTTCTGTTGTGTGCTTTAAAAAAACGCGGGTAATTAGGGCTAAAAACCCCTGTGTCTGTCGACCTTAAGCTGTCAAAAAAAAGCCTATATTCTGTATTTTTTGCTTCCCTTTCTCCTCCTCCTCCTCATGTGACAGAAACGCCTCGTCCTCCCAATCCTGCCCGGATACACATGTCTCTTTTAAAAGATAAGATATCAATGGATAGGTGGTATAGATGTATTAAAAACCGTCGATAAACTAAGACCACTCACCTGTGTAACGAAACTGTCAGCTGACGCCGTCTGCACTGAGTTGTCGTAAAGGTGTCAAGTTGGAGGAAAACATAAACAGCGCGCATGGTTAACAGAAACCGGTTTTCTCATTTCAAAATAAGAGAAGGCACAACAAAATAAGATAAGAGGTACCTTTATTTATCCTTGTAGGGAAATACAGGTGTTATAGCAGCAACAGAATAAGACAGGTAATCCACATAGAATAATAGTTAATATGTTAATTATGATTAATACTAAACCACGACTTGTATTGTGAAAGGGCAACGGGATACAGCAAAAGTGGACGTTATCAGGATTAAACTTCACTTTTCAAACAGAAAACGTGTTTCTTTTATAGCGTATTTATAGTTTAAACAGTTAAATTACTTATTGTAAGATATGTGGCTTGTTATGTTTTTACTATGACACTTGCTATGTTTGCGACGGTTTTCTACACTTTACGTTGTCGATGTGGAGCTACGTGGTTTGCAGAGCTTCATCTGTTTTAGTTGCCTCCCTCTAGTGGACGAAGTGGAGAAACTGCTACTACATACTTTATCTAAAAAAGGTGGTTTCTTCTCTACAGATAAATGCATATAATACCTGACAAATGTTTTATAGCATATAATAGGTACACTGTAACCCCTGAATTGCTGTTTTTCTATCTTTTTATGA
>JAMFTG010001310.1:0-25000 GCA_023974075.1 Chaenocephalus aceratus | reverse complement strand
TGACAGCTGCAGCTAAACGCCTGAAATGTCGATGCAGAACGAGTGTAACGGAGCTGACAAAAGTCAATTACCGTCGTCTCCTCTGAGGGACGTGGAGCTCTTCGTCTAACTCGAGAGGCTGCTTTGAAATCTGGCGGTGCAGCCGGCAGGAAAACACTCCAATACATGATATTCTCACCTTTTTTTTCTGGCCCGACTAAATCGTGGTTCTCGGGCCAGGAACAACCAGGCGGAGTCGGGCTGAGCATGCTGAACTAGAGAGAGAATCGCTGGCAAGGGGGCTACAACTACAACAAGATGAACATATGTGACCGTGATTTAATTGTAATACACGTTTCAAAATGATGCCGAAGTAACAACACACTGATACCGATTAGTAAAAACCATGAATTAATGCTTTGACGAGTCTGCAGACAGACGGCAGAGAAACACCCTTTAAAATGCGTGTTTTCTAAATGTAGCTTGGCTAAGCTAACGTATATGCTCCGACCGTCCACACTCACAGCAACGGCCTATACAGACATAAATACACCAGCGACTGTATTCGCCATGACACAGGCAGTCTGTGGTTTGTACTTGTTTAACTTTTGTCTAGTTTCTGAACAGATATGAGGAGCTGAGAGCTCTGAGTGCTAACAGCTAACGGCTGTGTTGTTTTTTCTGGGGCTCGCGTTGAAGATGACGTCACGGCTCCGCCTACACTGCGTTACTATGGTAACTACCCCAGTTCCTACACTGTAATGGAAGCGCAGCATTAAAGTGAGCCGGGCCTAACAAGGATGGTTTATTACAAGTCAACGGCCGGAGAATTCACTTCACAAGTCACAGCAGCAAAAGGTTCTGACGGCACGGTGGGTTGTCATGTCAATTCTGATCAGCCTCGCATCTCGATAGACCTTTTAACTAGTTTACAGAGAGCTAATCCGCATATTGGGGATGGGCGTAAACATCTGCAGACACAGGAGACGTCTCTCTCATCTGTGGAGCTGAGAAAGCCAGCGCTCTCACAGTCGTAAACCCCCCTATCAGGCCATAAAACCTGACACTAACGGCCCGTCCACACTACGGCTTCGACAGCTTCAGAAACGGTTTCCATTTGACTTTGAATGGGGTGACGTCACTTTTCGCCGAACTGCATTGTGGGAAGCGGAGCGGAGCTTTCCTGGCGGCTGCAAAAGTGGAGCAATGTTCAACTTTTGAAGCTTCTGAAGCTTTCGGTGGAAGCGTCAGCCAATCAAATCATACGCCAGTACGAGCTCTAGCCAATCAAACCGCTGCTTGTGTGTCAGGGGCGGGAGATCCATGTGATTGGTTGTTGGTGGAGCTTCAGACACGCCCAGCTCCAAGCTTTTTTTGAAGCTGTCGTGTGGACGGGCCGTAAGGGCTGGAGCGCATTCCTTAAAGCTGGCGTCACGAACAGGATTTGTTATTAACGTCAACAGGTTAAATATCTTAGGAGTAAGGAAGAAATATTCTCTGACACTAAACAATATTAAAAACTTTCTAATTTCTGTCTTTATCTGTTCTCCTAAAGTCATGTGTTTAATCATTCATGAATAACCTACCTTGAATATGTACTTGAATATTAGTTGTTGACGATGTGAGGGCCCCCAGCTGGCCCTCGTGGTTGTATTCACACACTTAAAGATATCAACACACGTACCGGCGTGGCTCCGGACAGCAGGTATTCGGGCAGCGGGGCCTCGTTCCTCCTCAGGCGTGTTTTGACGCATCGATCTGCGTCCTCAGGGGCCACGTGCACCCCGAGGGCCTTCAAGCACGTCCACCACCGCCGTGGCCCCGCAGGCCGAGGCTCCGATCTGCAGAGTCTGCCTCTCAAGGGCCTCCTGGAAGGACCACAGCATGGCGTCGTCCTCCTCTTCATCCTCCTCTTCATCGCCTACAGGGACCGGCTCACACTCCGCCTCCATCTCACACACACACACACACACACACCACACACACACCACACACACACACACACACACACACACACACACACACACCACACACACACACACCACACACACACACACAACACACACACACACACACACACACACCACACACACACACACACACACACACACACAGTAAAGATCAGACACACACACACAGGGTAAAAATCAGATACCAACACACACACACACACCCACACACACACACGGTACAGATCAAATACCCACACCACACACACACACACACACACACACACACACACACACACACACACACACACACACACACACACACACACACACACACACACACACACCACACACCACACACACACACACACACAGGGTAAAGATCAGACACACACACACACCACCACACACACACACACACACACACACACACACACACACACAGGGTAAAAAATCAGACACACACACACACACACACACACAGGGTAAAGATCAGATACCACACACACACACACACACACGGTACAGATCAATACCAACACACACACACACACACACACACACACGCAGGGTAAAAATCAGATACACACACACACACAGGGTAAAGATCAGACACACACACACACACACAGTAAATATCAGACACATACACACACACACACACACACACACACACACACACACACACACACACACACACACACACACACACACACACACACACACACACACACACACACACACAGGGTAAAGTATCACACAACACACACACACACACCACACACACGATAAAGATTAGATATCGCACACATCAAGTGTATGTATAGTGTGTATAAGTGCTTGTATGGCGTGTGTGTGTGTGTGTGTGTTGTGTGTTTGTGTTTGTGTGTGTGTGTGTGTGTGTGTGTGTGTGCATGGATGTAGCATGTATGTACAGTATGAAGCACAGTCGCCTCATTAAATCATCATTGATGCAAACTATAGTCCTTCTCAGATAACCTCGTGGTATTTTTCTTAATCTGAATAAACGTGAACATGCTCGTGCGCTTTGCTTTCATAGAGTTATAATTAATAATGTCTTACCATCGAGCTACTGAGAGCGACAATCACAAACAGTCACGTGGTCTTCCTTCGGTGCTTCATTTCCGGTTGAGAAGAGAGGCAAAGTGACCCTCAGCGCCCCCTGCTGGCAGCCAGGAGAAGAGCACGGGGAAAACATGTTGAAAACACGCATGCACAAGGTCAACAATGAAGTCAGATGAGTGAATAAATAAATATATATATATATAAATATAATGCACATATAAAAAGGAACATCCAACCAAACATATGCTGTTGTTTGGTTGTTGAATAAGAAGTTGTATCTTCTTGTTTTTTTACAAAAGTGAAGTTCGGTAAGGTGTGTATCGGCTTTTCCAGCTCGTCCCGGATACCAACGTTAAAAGTACACTTGTTCATTTATTCATTATCAATCATAGCATGTATAACTCCTCAGAAATGTGTACATATGTATCGTAGAAGTGTGTTTAGAAAGTGGATCACATCACTCCTGCTCTGAAGTCTTTACACTGGCTTCCTGTGTGTCGAAGAATAGATTTCTAAATACTGCTGCTGGTTTATAAAGCACTGAATGCTTTAGGGCCCAGAATACATTTCTGATCTGCTAAATGATGAAGCATCCAGATCTCTCAGGTCTTCAGGGACTGGTCAGCTTTCTGTCCCCAGAGACAGAACTGAACATGGAGAAGCAGCGTTCAGTTATGCTCCAAGTATCTGGAACAAGCTCCCAGAAACCTGCAGGTCCGCTGCAACTCTGACTACTTTCAAATCCAGGCTGAAAACTTATCTTTTTGCCGCTGCTTTTAATCGAACTATTCACATCTTAAACTGCACAGTAACTTTTTATTCATGTCTTTTATTATCTTTTTCTTTTTAATGACTGTTTTTAAATGCCTTTGTCTGAATGTCTTTCATTTTTGTAAAGCACCTTGAATTGCCTTGTGTTGAAACTAAGGTGCTATATAAATATACTTGCCTTACTTCCGGGTTACAGGCTTTGATAATGTACACATTTCATACATTAATTATTTTAATACATTTTATGTTGCTTAACATGTTTTGTCCATGGAAAAAATGTAAGAAAAAAAAGGCATAGTATGTCGAAAATGTGAGATAAACTATTAACTATTTTAAAAATCAGCATTTATATATAGCCTATACATAAATGTTTACAATAAATATAAAGTAAACTAGATGAATAAGACCATTTCCAAAGACTGACGACAATGATTTGCCATCGATAGCCCAACTTTAGCAGGCACAATTCACTGTTAAACTAAACATGAAGATGGTTTATTCCGCCATGCCCCCCCCCCCCCCCCCCACAGGATGGTATGACCCGTAGAGGCCCCGCCCCCTGCTGGCCAGAGACGCCAGCCAAGGTCAGCTGACTGATACGGATGACGCCAGCTCACGAGATGCACACGGAAGAGTGACTGGAGGGAATAAACAGCGGTAACTAGAGTTTCCAGTGATTTAAAAGGTCAGTCAATGGCCACACAAACTTAACAAATAAGCAAAAAATATAAGCAAACAAACACATAAGCGAACAAATAATCAAACAAACGCGTGTCCGCTGTGTTAGCTTACAGCTATGCTAACGCCGGTCCAGTTGCTCCAGTCCGGCCGAATAAACAAACCGCTCATTGTCAAATTCACCCGAGTCATGGTTACTTCGAAATAATTAAATACTGTGGGAAGTACCATGACATTTCATACTTTTTGTTGATGGACTGTGTGATATGTTCGCTACTGTAGTTGTCAGTGGATGAGCACTTCCGGTTTACAGGCTCTGATAATGTACACACATCACTTCATACATGAATCTCTTAATACATTTTCTCTAGCTTAAACATGGTTTTGTCGAGGTATTTAAATCCATTTGTGTATGTTTTAGCAGCAGATATACTCTGTCTGCAGTGGTGTTAGGGTGCAGTTTTAATTCATCATGCGCCTATCTTATAGCTATGATGTGTGTGTATAGCTCCACCTGGTGGTCACTAACTGCACATGCTATAAGTAGCAATACTACATTTTAAAATTACTTTATCTCCTGGAGTGTTGTGACGATACCAACATTTTGGTTTCGATACCAAGTCAAGAATTGCGATTCCAATTATTTTTCATAACTTTTCTTTTATTATTTTCATGATAAATAAAATTGTAGTTTATGTGATTTCTTTGATAGTTAACTTTATATTTTATTAACATGTAATATAAATAATTATTGACAAAATGTACATTTCAGATGTTAGCCACATTGGTAAGTTAGCTAAAAAGATATTAGACAGTTATCATTGCCATTAATTGCCCCGTCAAACTACGAAAACGTTCGTTTGTCACAAAATAAATTACACTTGTTTGACTCAGAGTTGAGGGCATGGGCTGAGCATGATGTAATTATGTTATCTATCACATTCGCTAACCGGCCGGCGAGGTGCTTAGCCAAGTCTGATGTGTTGTTTAGCTCCCTTGGTTTGCAGGGATCTGAAACATTTCTGACAGACGGGCCTCGTGGCGTCCGTAGGCTTGCCCTCACTGTCAGAGATATCGCTCAAATACTTCCAAATTTCGCTTCTGGCGTCTTTTTTGTCAACAAGCCGAGGCGCAGCGGCAGTGAGAAAAGCTTCTCGTTTTCTCACATGCTCTGGCAGCTAGCGCGTGCACGAGAGAGGGGAGGCACTTAGCGCGTGCACGAGAGAGGGGAAGCACTTAGAGCGTGCTTGAGAGAGGGGCGGGACTTGGTGCGTGCTTGAGAGGGGAGGGACTTAGAGCGTGCTTGAGAGGGAGGGACTTAAAGCGTGCTTGAGAAAGGGGAGGGGCTTAGAGCGTGCTTGAGAGGGAGGGACTTAAAGCGTGCTTGAGAAAGGGGAGGGACTTAGAGCGTGCTTGAGAGGGGAAGCACTTAGAGCGTGCTTGAGAGGGGAGGCACTTAGAGCGTGCTTGAGAGGGAGAGACTTAGAGCGTGCTTGAGAGGGGAGGCACTTAGAGCGTGCTTGAGAGGGGAGGGACTTAGAGCGTGCTTGAGAGGGGAGGGACTTAGAGCATGCTTGAGAGGGGAGGGACTTAGAGCGTGCTTGAGAAGGGGAGGGACTTAGAGCGTGCTTGAGAGGGAGGGACTTAGAGCGTGCTTGAGAGGGAGGGACTTAGAAGCGTGCTTGAGAAAGGGGAGGGACTTAGAGCGTGCTTGAGGAGGGAGGGACTTAAAGCGTGCTTGAGAAAGGGGAGGGACTTAGAGCGTGCTTGAGAAAGGGGAGGGACTTAGAGCGTGCTTGAGAGGGAGGGACTTAGAGCGTGCTTGAGAGGGGAGGGACTTGGAGCGTGCTTGAGAGGGGAGGGACTTAGAGCGTGCTTGAGAAAGGGGAGGGACTTAGAGCGGCTTGAGAAAGGGAGGGACTTAGAGCGTGCTTGAGAGCGGGAGAGCCCTTAGAGCGTGCTTGAGAGGGGAGGCACTTAGAGCGTGCTTGAGAAAGGGGAAGGGACTTAGAGCGTGCTTGAGAGAGGGGAGGGACTTAGAGCGTGCTTGAGAGGGGAGGGACTTAGAGCGTGCTTGAGAGGGGAGGGACTTAGAGCGTGCTTGAGAGGGGAGGGACTTAGAGCGTGCTTGAGAGGAGGGAGGGACTTAGAGCGTGCTTGAGAGGGAGGGACTTAGAGCGTGCTTGAGAGGGGAGGGACTTGGAGCGTGCTTGAGAGGGGAGGGACTTAGAGCGTGCTTGAGAAAGGGGAGGGACTTAGAGCGTGCTTGAGAAAGGGGAGGGACTTAGAGCGTGCTTGAGAGCGAGGGACTTAGAGCGTGCTTGAGAAAGAGGAGGGACTTAGAGTATGCTTGAGAGGGGCGGGACTTAGTGCGTGCTTGAGAGGGGAGGGACTTGGAGCGTGCTTGAGAAAGAGGAGGGACTTAGAGTATGCTGAGAGGGGCGGGACTTAGAGCGTGCTTGAGAGGGGAGGGACTTGGAGCGTGCTTGAGAAAGAGGAGGGACTTAGAGTATGCTTGAGAGGGGCGGGACTTGGAGCGTGCTTGAGAGGGGAGGGACTGCAGGCACGGCTGCAGTGCAGGGAGTGGAAGCAGAGCGCTGAACACACACGGCTCTTATTAAAACAGCGCTTTCTCACCGGAGTACTTTTCCCCGTCATTCTTAAAGTACCGATACTAGGGGTGTAACGGTATCCGTATTCGTCCCGTACCGTCACGGTTCGGACGTCACGGTTCGGCACATGCAGTCACACTTTTTTTTACGAGTGGGAAAAAAGTCTGTCCTTCAGGGCAGCATCCACTACACTATTTATACTCCAGGGGGCGGTATTGCGCCTAAAAGCTGTTTGCCAGCCGCCCTTAAACAACAAATGAAGAACAAGAAGAAACAACAACAAAACGAACTAAATACAAGAAGAAGAAAAGTTAGTATGGCGATTTCAGATCTCACACAGGAGCTAGAACCCACCTGCTTCTTTTAAATCAGCTGTGTGGGAACATTTCGGGTTCCCTGTGGACTACAACAACGATGAAGTGTGCGAGTGGTGGATCGGACGGGGACGGTGTGTCGGCGTTGTTAGACAGCGGTGCGGTATGCTAATGGCAACACGCCAAACATGCTAAATCACATCAGAAGGCATCACCCAGATGTGCCAATCACCGGAGCCCGGCAAAAGACAACAGCAGGTCAACAGCTGATCCCCGCTGCTTTTAAGAAGCCAAGAGACATGAGAGCCGAGAGACCAACATAAATAACGGAAGATTTTGGCATATGTTTTTCAACGACTTTGCGCTCTGGAAACACTTTCTTATTATTTATGATGTAATATTTTCAAGACATTCTTTTTAGTTTTACAGCTTGATGAAACCTTTTAGTTTGACATCAGCCATTATAGATAATATGGCCATCTGAGTGTGTGTGGTTTGTTTTTAACTGTTTAATACAGTTAATTATTCAAAATGTCAGAGTTCCTTATTTTGAAACTGAAACTTGCTCTACTGTTCAAAAATAAATAACAACAAACCTGGAATTATGCATTTGGGACTTTTTTTTGCTTTTTCTTGTTGTACCGAACCGTGACCCCCAAACCGAGGTACGAACCGAACCGTGACTTCTGTGAACCGTTACACCCCTAACCGATACTAATGAAACGGAGGAATCGTAACGTTTTTAACGGCAGGGTATCGCGGTACCTCTCAAGTATCGGTACACAAACCGTGCAACACTAATCTCCTGCATCAAAATATACTTAAAGTACCAAAAGTAAAAGTACTCCTTATGCATAATGCCCCATTTCAGAATCGTATATATATATATCGATCTCTTTTTCGGTTACACATGAAGACGTAACAACATAAAACAACAGAAAAACAAAAGGACATAGTTACAGGGTTACAATGTACATAGCTAACGACATGTACAGGTACCAACAGTATCAGATTGCATAGCATCTATCCGAGCTTTAAAAACTTGCACTGGAACCAAACGCACAGACCACTGCGCCACCCGTCCCCCAGAATGTTGCACGTCTGCACAGTGTTATATGTTCACCGCTCAGTGTCAGTAAATATTGTGTGGTTAGTATTGGACTGCAAGATACCTGTCGGTAGAGTTATTTAAAGCATTGATGAGTGGGTTGGGTTCTGGAGGTGTGGTTACAGCATTGTGCTTGGTTGGCGTGGCCTGTGCCTGGTGGTGGGGCCCAATGTGATATCTTTTCATGGGGCCCAAAATCCCTTTTCGAAATCATTGTATCTTACTTCTTTACAAATTCAGATATAGAGTGGTGCAGTGACGCGTCCTAAAAGCCGGAAGTAAGCTGCGCATGGCTTCCCTCGACAAACAAGCCATGGGATTTCTCCATAGGATTTTAGAAACTAGCTCGAAATAAGATCTGTGGGAAACGAACCTGTTAGATAGATGCACGTTTTGTTCAGCCGGATAATATCCACATGTCTACCTACTTTTATAATGTTCGAATCATAAATCTAATCGATAGATTTATGATCTATGACCCAGAAGTTGTCACGATTCTTATGTTATGTCACGTTTTTAGTTTTGTATGTCTTGTTATGGGTGTTTTGCTGTTCTGTTCTCCCTGTCATGTTGTCCTCCCTGTGTATTTTCTGGTCCTTCTCTCTGTGTTTTCCTCCCTGTGTATTGTCTGGTCCTTCTCGCTGTGTTTTCCTCCCTGTGTATTGTCTGGTCCTTCTCCCTGTGTTTTCCTCCCTGTGTATTGTCTGGTCCTTCTCTCTGTGTTTTCCTCTCTGTGTATTGTCTGGTCCTTCTCCCTGTGTTGTCCTCCCTGTGTATTGTCTGGTCCTTCTCTCTGTGTATTGTCTGGTCCTTCTCCCTGTGTTTTCCTCCCTGTGTATTGTCTGGTCCCTCTCTCTGTGTTGTCCTCCCTGTGTATTGTCTGGTCCTTCTCCCTGTGTTTTCCTCCCTGTGTATTGTCTGGTCCTTCTCTCTGTGTTTTTTCCTCCCTGTGTATTGTCTGGTCCTTCTCTCTGTGTTGTCCTCCCTGTGTATTGTCTGGTCCTTCTCTCTGTGTTTTCCTCCCTGTGTATTGTCTGGTCCTCTCTCTGTGTTGTCCTCCCTGTGTATTGTCTGGTCCTTCTCCCTGTGTTGTCCTCCCTGTGTATTGTCTGGTCCTTCTCCCTGTGTTTTCCTCCCTGTGTATTGTCTGGTCCCTCTCCCTGTGTTTTCCTCCCTGTGTATTGTCTGGTCCTTCTCCCTGTGTTTGTCCTCCCTGTGTATTGTCTGGTCCTTCTCCCTGTGTTGTCCTCCCTGTGTATTGTCTGGTCCTTCTCCCTGTGTTGTCCTCCCTGTGTATTGTCTGGTCCTTCTCCCTGTGTTGGTCCTCCCTGTGTATTGTCTGGTCCTTCTCCCTGTGTTGTCCTCCCTGTGTATTGTCTGGTCCTTCTCTCTGTGTTTTCCTCCCTGTGTATTGTCTGGTCCTTCTCTCTGTGTTGTCCTCCCTGTGTATTGTCTGGTCCTTCTCCCTGTGTTGTCCTCCCTGTGTATTGTCTGGCCCTTCTCTCTGTGTTGTCCTCCCTGTGTATTGTCTGGTCTTCTCTCTGTGTTTTCCTCCCTGTGTATTGTCTGGTCCTTCTCTCTGTGTTTTCCTCCCTGTGTATTGTCTGGTCCTTCTCCCTGTGTTTTCCTCCCTGTGTATTGTCTGGTCCTTCTCTCTGTGTTTTCCTCCCTGTGTATTGTCTGGTCCCTCTCTCTGTGTTGTCCTCCCTGTGTATTGTCTGGTCCTTCTCCTGTGTTTTCCTCCCTGTGTATTGTCTGGTCCTTCTCTCTGTGTTGTCCTCCCTGTGTATTGTCTGGTCCTTCTCCCTGTGTTGTCCTCCCTGTGTATTGTCTGGTCCTTCTCTCTGTGTTGTCCTCCCTATGTATTGTCCTGGTCTTCCTGTCTGTCCTCCTGTGTATTGTCTGTCCTCTCCCTGTGTTGTCCTCCCTGTGTATTGTCTGGTCCTTCTCCCTGTGTTGTACTCCCTGTGTATTGTCTGGTCCTTCTCTCTGTGTTGTCCTCCCTGTGTATTGTCTGGTCCTTCTCTCTGTGTTGTCCTCCCTGTGTATTGTCTGGTCCTTCTCCCTGTGTTGTACTCCTTGTGTATTGTCTGGTCCTTCTCTCTGTGTTGTCCTCCCTGTGTATTGTCTGGTCCTTCTCTCTGTGTTTTCCTCCCTGTGTATTGTCTGGTCCTTCTCTCTGTGTTTCCTCCCTGTGTTGTCCTCCCTGTGTATTGTCTGGTCCTTCTCTCTGTGTTTGCCTCCCTGTGTATTCTCTGTGTTTTCCTCCCTGTGTTTTCCTCCCTGTGTATTGTCTGGTCCTTCTCCCTGTGTTTTTCCTCCCTGTCGTTAGTTTCCCTGGTGTGTCTAATTGTCTGATTGTGTTCACCTGTTGCCCTTGTGTTTCTCCTGGGATCATCAGCACCAGCCCCTGATTGTTTTCACCTGTGTCTTGTTGTCGTGTGTTTAAATTTCACGGTCTCCCAGTGTTCAGTGTCAGTTCGTCTTGTCTCTTGCCACAGTCAGGTCTATGCTCTCGTTGTGTTCCTCACTACGTGAGCGATTTCCTTTTGTTCTCATTTTTTGTCTTCTCATCCTGAGATTCGATAGTGACCATTTTTTGTTCATCTTGCTTTTTTTGGAAAAATAAAGTATCTTACGAATACTTTACCTCTGTCTCCCGGATCGTGCAATTGGGTCCAACATCCTGAGTGTCTGAGTTCATAACAGAAATAAACGGCGACTGGACGACCTGCCGGTGAACGGGAAACTTACAAGCCCTGATATCCAGAATGAGACACTGCAAATTGCTGCTTCTTTACTCATCACAAATACATGTTTATTCTCGTCATGTTCAACAGGCTGTTTGAAATGAGCGACTACGCAACAAAAGGCCTGCAATGTTCCACGACAACAGTCACAGATTGCATCGATCTAATCGAGGGTCCTAAGGAAAACTATACTACATTGAGGAAAACAGAAGCTGACTTCATTAAACTTGTGACACTGAAAGATGATTTGATAAAAAAAACACGACATCCTTCACTGGGACGTCACTGGGGTCGCGAAGGAGGAGGTTGCTAGGCGATTGGCAAAGTGAATCTACGCTGGGCAAAGCCTCCCCTGTAAAGGACCTACACAACCTTTTGAATGATGTGCTTGACAGGCAGATTATGGAACTGGACACTCGTTTTAAGGCGGACACATACGGGTTTATGAGAGCGCTGCTGCATTGTTGCCTCGGTCTACCTTTGGTGACAATGAATGAATTCAGCCTGCCAGCACACACTTCCATCTGTGTGGAAGTGTTTGCACAGTAGCTAAAGAGAAAGGGGACTCGTGTCCCACTGACATTTTCCCTCGAATGAATCGTGTACTTCGGGCTCTCGTCTATGGTGTTATTTGTGTGCCTCTACCCTGAGCACGCAATGGAAGACTTTGAGCTTAGAAAATGTTATTGAGCGCGCAATTTAACATTTTAGTGCACAGAAAAAACATATTTTGCAAGTTTGTGAGAGGACTCTAAGCCCTCTCACAAACTCCTGCTCCGTGCGCAAAATTTAGGACATATTAAGTATGTGTGGTCTTGAACGGGCTGGGCCCACTCACTCTTTGATATCTGCCTACGCCACAGTACTATCAGACTTTTCTGATATTTCCCAAATACTACACTATGACTATTTCCAACATAGTCATACTATGCTATTTGTACTTACATTTTGGACATATGTTGTTTTTCCTGGATTTTTTGACTCACTAAACCAGAAAGTTTTTCTGATATTTTCGACATACTGACTTCATGGTGTCTTTTTCTTCTTTTCTCCCCACAGGACTGCGAGGACATTCATCTGACATCAATGAAGACGGTGGCTTCTTGAGTTTCTGAAGGACTTACGGTGCTATACTATGTCTTTTCTGATATTTCCGACATACTGTACGATGTTTTCTTTTTGTATTTCTCCGACATTGGTTAAGGTTATGACTTTTCGGTCATTTTTAACAAAATAAAATACCACGCCTGGTATCCACACACTATGCCGTGCCTTATTATGGCATCAAATAATTGTTTAGATTATTTTGTTGCATCTTTTTTTTTTAATCGATAGACATTCGACATATATCGACGATGTCGTTTCAAATGTTTTGAAATGTTTCGAAATACTATATTATGACTTTTCTGTCATCGTTATCATCATACTATACTACGCCTTGTTTCTACGCGCCTTATTTCCACGTTAAATACGATGTTTTCTCCGACATTGGTTATGACTTTTTTGTAATTTTTTTCAACATGCTATATTATGACTTTTCGGTCATTTTTAACGAAATAAAATACTACGCCTTGTTTCTACGCACTATTCCGTGCCTTATTTCCACGTTAAATACAATGTTTTCTCCGACATTGGTTAGGGTTATGACTTTTTTGTAAATTTTTTCAACATGCTATATTATGACTTTTCGATCATTTTTAACAAAATAAAATACTACGCCTTGTTTCTACGCACTAAACCGTGCCTTATTTCCACGTTAAATACGATGTTTTCTCCGACATTGGTTAGGGTTATGACTTTTTTATAATTTTTTTCAACATGCTATATTATGACTTTTCGGTCATTTTTAACGAAATGAAATACTACGCCTTGTTTCTACGCACTATTCCGTGCCTTATTTCCACGTTAAATACGATGTTTTCTCCGACATTGGTTAGGGTTATGACTTTTTTGTAATTTTTTTCAACATGCTATATTATGACTTTTCGGTCATTTTTAACGAAATAAAATACTACGCCTTGTTTCTACGCACTATTCCGTGCCTTATTTCCACGTTAAATACAATGTTTTCTCCGACATTGGTTAGGGTTATGACTTTTTTGTAATTTTTTTCAACATGCTATATTATGACTTTTCGGTCATTTTTAACGAAATAAAATACTACGCCTTGTTTCTACGCACTATTCCGTGCCTTATTTCCACGTTAAATACAATGTTTTCTCCGACATTGGTTAGGGTTATGACTTTTTTGTAAATTTTTTCAACATGCTATATTATGACTTTTCGATCATTTTTAACAAAATAAAATACTACGCCTTGTTTCTACGCACTAAACCGTGCCTTATTTCCACGTTAAATACGATGTTTTCTCCGACATTGGTTAGGGTTATGACTTTTTTATAATTTTTTTCAACATGCTATATTATGACTTTTCGGTCATTTTTAACGAAATGAAATACTACGCCTTGTTTCTACGCACTATTCCGTGCCTTATTTCCACGTTAAATACGATGTTTTCTCCGACATTGGTTAGGGTTATGACTTTTTTGTAATTTTTTTCAACATGCTATATTATGACTTTTCGGTCATTTTTAACGAAATAAAATACTACGCCTTGTTT
The DNA here is from genome assembly GCA_023974075.1 of Chaenocephalus aceratus. Lineage (NCBI taxonomy): Eukaryota > Metazoa > Chordata > Actinopteri > Perciformes > Channichthyidae > Chaenocephalus > Chaenocephalus aceratus. The sequence goes on along the minus strand of JAMFTG010001310.1, from coordinate 11,133 downwards.
CTACGCACTATTCCGTGCCTTATTTCCACGTTAAATACAATGTTTTCTCCGACATTGGTTAGGGTTATGACTTTTTTGTAAATTTTTTCAACATGCTATATTATGACTTTTCGATCATTTTTAACAAAATAAAATACTACGCCTTGTTTCTACGCACTAAACCGTGCCTTATTTCCACGTTAAATACGATGTTTTCTCCGACATTGGTTAGGGTTATGACTTTTTTGTAATTTTTTTCAACATGCTATATTATGACTTTTCGGTCATTTTTAACGAAATAAAATACTACGCCTTCTTTCTACGCACTAAACCGTGCCTTATTTCCACGTTAAATACGATGTTTTCTCCGACATTGGTTAGGGTTATGACTTTTTTGTAATTTTTTTCAACATGCTATATTATGACTTTTCGGTAATTTTTAACGAAATAAAATACTACGCCTTGTTTCTACGCACTAAACCGTGCCTTATTTCCACGTTAAATATGATGTTTTCTCCGACATTGGTTCGGGTTATGACTTTTTTGTCAATAAATAAATGTTGTCTTTTTCTCAATCCTTTATTTTGATGAGTTATTTGTTTCACTTTATAACAATAATCAACAATAACAATAAAGCTACAGGAAATTACTTTGTCAAAAACTGGAACTGTAAGCTTAGTTATAGCCAGGGGAAGATAGGGTCCTCCCCCTCATATAAAATTGAGTTTTTTTTTTTTAGAAAGAACAGTTTTTACATCAAGGTGTTTGTGGCGCAATTGTAGGACGTACGCTGAGCTATTGTTGGTGTTTGCTAGATTTTGTCAAACAAAGAAAAATGTGAAAAAAGGAAATAAAACGAGTAATAGTGCAAACAGTTAGAGTGATTGTACCGCTCAGGTAAGCTGAAGTCTTGGGTTCGATCCTCTTGAGGCGCAGGAGTTTTCAAAATCTCCAACCCAAAGTTGAGAATGAGTTTACCAAATGAAAGGTTTACCTCTCAGGACAGATGGCTCAGAGGGAGAGAAGACTGACTGTGAGACAGCAGGTTGTGGGTTCAAGGCTCTTCAGGTGCCGTCATCTTTAAGGTCCAAAGAGCCAAATGAGCAGGTCATAAGCTCTACGAAACAATGATGACTCAGGACAGATGGCGCAGAGGGATATGTGACGGGTCAGAAGACCTGAGGTTGTGTGTTCGAATCCTCGTGATGCTCAGTGATTTTTTAAAGAGCTTTACTCAAAGTGATGAGGATAAATGCGCCCAGAGAACAGGGCTTCATGTACATGAGCTGGTGGCTATCGGGGTTTGTTCTCGGCACTGAGGTGCCTAAGTGCCGAGAACAGATCCGCTGCTGAGCATGTGCGGGGTTCGAGTCTCCTAGAGGCAAGGTAGCTAATAAAATAGGTCCAAAATAGAGAAATAAAATAGGCCAACAAAATAGGTGGAAAGTAGAATAAATAGAGTTCCAAGATAGGATAGGTGACCAGCTAGAAAAGCAGAGAGAAATACGGGTAAAGTAAACATTGAGCTCAATTAGGGGATACAATAAATTAGTCTTTTCTTGACTCTGACCGTTTGCACTATGACTATGTAATGACTTTACCAAATGAAAGGTTTCTCTCAGGTCAGATGGCTCAGAGGGAGAGAGGACTGACCGTGAGACTGCAGGCTGTGGGTTCAAGGCTTTTCAGGTGCAGTTGTCTTGGACTCATGATATCTGCCCATTATTTGTATCTGTCTACTCGCATCTCATCCTTAAGTAAAAGTAATAATACAGCAGCGTATCGAAATAAGTCAATTTAGCAATGCACACAATGTTTATTTAAACTATGTAATTATTAAAAAGTAACAATAGTAGTCACAATTTTTTTTAAAGGTACAGTTGAAAAAAGTCAGTATGGTTTGTCTTGAAATAAGTAAAGTATATAAAACACATTTCATAAAGTCATCAAATGTTATACTATGACTTTTTCATATTGCTCTACATGCTGTACTATGACTGTTTACATCTTATGTTAAACAAACTATACGACAGCTTTATTTCTAACTATACCATTACTTTTTATTCCAGAAATTCCATACTATGACTTTTAAAAGTTTTTCACAACATATTAGTGTTTATTATGTAATACATTTATTCCTGTGTTTATGTATTATTTAATAATAAATACACATTTATTATTATAGGAATAAATTGACAAAATAATACAGGAATGAAATAATACAGGAATAAATTAACAAAATAATACAGGAATAAATTATCAAAGTAATACAGGAATAAATTATCAAAGTAATACAGAAATAAATTATCAAAGTAATACAGGAATAAATTAACAAAATAATACAGGAATAAATTAACAAAATAATACAGGAATAAATTATCAAAGTAATACAGGAATAAATTATCAAAGTAATACAGGAATAAATTAACAAAATAATACAGAAATAAATTATCAAAGTAATACAGGAATAAATTAACAAAATAATACAGAAATAAATTATCAAAATAATACAGGAATAAATTAACAAAATAATACAGGAATAAATTAACAAAATAATACAGAAATAAATTAACAAAATAATACAGAATAATTATCAAAGTAATACAGGAATAAATTAACAAAATAATACAGAAATAAATTATCAAAATAATACAGGAATAAACTATCAAAATAATACAGGAATACATAAATGCAGGAATACATATAAATAAACACTGTAATAAATATATTTTATTATAATTATTACATTTATTATTATTATATATATCATTATTTATTCCTGTGTGTATTTATTATTAAATAATACATAAACACAGGAATAAATGTATTACATAATAAACACTAATATGTTGTGAAAAACTTTTAAAAGTCATAGTATGGAATTTCTGGAATAAAAAGTAATGGTATAGTTGGAAATAAAGCTGTCGTATAGTTTGTTTAACATAAGATGTAAACAGTCATAGTACAGCATGGAGAGCAATATAAAAAAGTCATAGTATAACATTTGATGACTTTATGAAATGTGTTTTATATACTTTACTACTATTGTTAACTTTTAATAATTACATAGTTAAGTGTGATTTGTTTAAATAAACATTGTGTGCATTGCTAAACTGACTTATTTCCATACGCTGCTGTATTATTACTTTTACTTAAGGATGAGATGCGAGTATTTCCGTAGACAGATACAAATAATAGGCAGATATCATGAGTTGTCATCCAAGACAACTGCACCTGAAAAGCCTTGAACCCACAGCCTGCAGTCTCACGGTCAGTCTCCCTCTGAGCCATCTGACCTGAGAGAAACCTTTCATTTGGTAAAGTCATTCTCACGTTGGGTTGGAGATATCTACTGAACTAAAGCAAAGAAAGAGAGTCGGCCTGTTCCACTGAGCGATATATATTATACTCTCTGCTCTGCTTTCTGCACGGACCTCTCAGCTGGTCTCTCTGGAAACATCGTGACGCCATGAGAGCAGTTTCTAAAATAATATCCAGGGGATGCATGCAGAGCTGTGATTGGCTGAGATAAGTCCGGCCGTGCGTCACGCCTCCACCGTTCCCGGAAATGCATCCGCGGAGGAGCCGTCAGTGTCTCCTCGGTTAGAGCCTCCTCTCTCCTCTCTCCTCTCTCCTCGGTTAGAGCTCCTCCAGAGAGCCTCCTCTCTCCTCTCTCCTCGGTTAGAGCTCCTCCAGAGAGCCTCCTCTCTCCTCTCTCCTCGGTTAGAGCTCCTCCAGAGAGCCTCCTCTCTCCTCTCTCCTCGGTTAGAGCTCCTCCAGAGAGCCTCCTCTCTCCTCTCTCCTCTCTCTCCTCGGTTAGAGCTCCTCCAGAGAGCCTCCTCTCTCCTCTCCTCTCTCCTCGGTTAGAGCTCCTCCAGAGAGCCTCCTCTCTCCTCTCTCCTCGGTTAGAGCTCCTCCAGAGAGCCTCCTCTCTCCTCTCCTCTCTCCTCGGTTAGAGCTCCTCCAGAGAGCCTCTCCCCTCCTCTCTCCTCGGTTAGAGCTCCTCCAGAGAGCCTCCTCTCTCCTCTCTCCTCGGTTATAGCTCCTCCAGAGAGCCTCCTCTCTCCTCTCTCCTCTCTTCTCTCTCCTCGGTTATAGCTCCTCCAGAGAGCCTCCTCTCTCCTCTCTCCCTCTCTTCTCTCTCCTCGGTTAGAGCTCCTCCAGAGAGCCTCCTCTCTCCTCTCTCCTCGGTTAGAGCTCCTCCAGAGAGCCTCCTCTCTCCTCCTCTCTCTCAGTTAGAGCTCCTCCAGAGAGCCTCCTCTCTCCTCTCTCCTCGGTTAGAGCTCCTCCAGACAGCCTCCTCTCTCCTCGGTTAGAGCTCCTCTAGAGAGTCTCCTCTCTCCTCGGTTAGAGCTGCTCCAGAGAGCCTCCTCTCTCCTCCTCTCTCCTCGGTTAGAGCTCCTCCAAGAGCCTCCTCTCTCCTCTCTCCTCTCTCCTCTCTCCTCGGTTAGAGCTCCTCCAGAGAGCCTCCTCTCTCCTCTCTCCTCGGTTAGAGCTCCTCCAGAGAGCCTCCTCTCTCCTCGGTTAGAGCTCCTCCAGAGAGCCTCCTCTCTCCTCTCTCCTCGGTTAGTTCTCCTCCAGAGAGCCTCCTCTCTCCTCTCTCCTCGGTTAGAGCTCCTCCAGAGAGCCTCCTCTCTCCTCTCTCCTCGGTTAGAGCTCCTCCAGAGAGCCTCCTCTCTCCTCTCTCCTCGGTTAGTGCTCCTCCAGAGAGCCTCCTCTCTCCTCTCTCCTCGGTTAGAGCTCCTCCAGAGAGCCTCCTCTCTCCTCTCTCCTCCAGAGAGCCTCCTCAATCCTCGGTCCTCGATCCTCGGTCCTCGAAGTGCATTTAGAGAAATGAGATGTCCTTCAACATGGCGCGCTGAAATCCATTTCCGGGTCACTACCAGAGGACCGAGGAGTCGAGGAGTCGAGGAGTCGAGGAGGGGGATTTGAGTATTGAGAAACCTCTATGGTGAAAACACACATGGTCAACGATGAAGTGAAATGAGTGAATAAATATAATGCAAATATAAAAAGGAACATCCAACCAAACATATGCTGCTGTTTGGCTGTTGAATAAGAAGTTGTATCTTCTTGTTTGTTTTACAAAAGTGAAGTTCGGTCAGGTGTGCTTCTCAGCTCGTTCTGGGTACCAACGCTAAAAGCACACGTGTTCATTTATTCATCGATCATAGATGTATAAATCCTCAGGAATGTGTACATATGTATCGTGGAAGTGTGTTTTGGTGTCTATATTCTTTCATATCACAATGCTGAACGAGTCTCTGAGAGCTGATTTCTTAGAGTCTTTCAAGTTCACCAAACAATATGATGAACATGTTTAAAGCACGAACCCAGAAAAGGTCCTCAGACGGACCCAGAAAGATGTCAGTTTCCCATCCGGCCAATAGATGGCAGTGTTGCTGCACAGCAGAGCAGCTGATGGGATGACAGCAGGTTTACAGTATGCAGTCACGATTGTTGATGTCACCTCCTCCTCTCCTCCTCCTCCTCCTCCTCCTCCTCCTCCTCCTCCTCCTCCTCCTCCTCCTCCTCCTCCTCCTCCTCCTCCTCCTCCTCCTCCTCCTCCTCCTCCTCCTCCTCCTCCTCCTCCTCCTCCTTCACCGTGCACAGGTATGACATGCAGAGATGGATCAGGGTCGGACACTTTGAGGCTAAAGAGATTTTAATTGGATGTTTCATTATTTTGATCTGCATTCAATCGTCATCGTCATGGATGCAGCAAATGTTGTTTTGTTTGTAGAGAAGCTGGATGGTTGAATTCAGCTCCAAATCGTCCATCACCAATTATCTGCCAATTCATATTGTGCCTCAGGAGGTTCAAGTATACAAAGTCACTGCATGACGCCATCTGCTGGAGGGGAGACACAGACTTTGGCTTATTAGGAGCAGAGATGGAACAAGTACACACATCCTTTACTCAAGTAGAAGTACAGAACTTTGAAATGTACTTAGTAGAAAGTACCCATAGCTAGCAGCTGCTTTAAAGAGTACCTGAGTTCTTGAGTTCAACATGTAAGAAGTAGAAAGTACAGGTATTTGTGTTCAACATGTGAGAAGTAGAAGTAACAGGTATTTGAGTTCAACATGTGAGAAGTAGAAGTACAGGTATTTGAGTTCAACATGTAAGAAGTAGAAAGTACAGGTATTTGAGTTCAACATGTGAGAAGTAGAAAGTACAGGTATTTGAGTTCAACATGTGAGAAGTAGAAAGTACAGGTATTTGTGTTCAAACATGTAAGAAGTAGAAAGTACAGGTATTTGGGTTCTACATGTGAGAAGTAGAAAGTACAGGTATTTGAGTTCAACATGTGAGAAGTAGAAAGTACAGGTATTTGAGTTCAACATGTAAGAAGTAGAAAGTACAGGTATTTGAGTTCAACATGTAAGAAGTAGAAAGTACAGGTATTTGAGTTCAACATGTGAGAAGTAGAAAGTACAGGTATTTGAGTTCAACATGTGAGAAGTAGAAAGTACAGGTATTTGAGTTCAACATGTGAGAAGTAGAAAGTACAGGTATTTGAGTTCAACATGTAAGAAGTAGAAAGTACAGGTATTTGGGTTCTACATGTGAGAAGTAGAAAGTACAGGTATTTGAGTTCAACATGTGAGAAGTAGAAAGTACAGGTATTTGGGTTCAACATGTAAGAAGTAGAAAGTACAGGTATTTGGGTTTCAACATGTGAGAAGTAGAAAGTACAGGTATTTGAGTTCAACATGTAAGAAGTAGAAAGTACAGGTATTTGTGTTCAACATGTGAGAAGTAGAAAGTACAGGTATTTGAGTTCAACATGTAAGAAGTAAAAGTAAAAAGTCGTAGTGGAGTAAAGTACTGATACCATAAAAGATGATTAAGAAAGCCTAACGCTCTGACCACCTCTCTTTGATGTTCCCTCAGTTATCTGCAGATCCAGGATCAGTTGTCAGTGTGTGTAATCATGAACTTGGTATGATCTCTCTCTCTCTCTCTCTCTCTCTCCTCACAGTGATGGCCGCTGGAAGCTCCACAGGCGGGAGAGTGTGATTAAAACTGACTGCGAACGTGATCTGGCAGCCGATATGAAACCCGTCAGCTCGGAGAAGAGGAAGGAGGGGGAAAGGCTTCACACAAAATGAAAGACAGAAACAGAGAGGCTGTCTCCTCAGCCTTCACCTCGACATTACCTTTTTGAAATTCCACAGAACGTTGAAAGCCTATGAAGTCATCACGAGGCGCGGCTATTAGTGGCTGTACTTGTCAACAGAAGGGAAGATCAATACGTCTCATATGAATAATGTAAACACTGAGGTCGCTTCAAATGTGTGTTAATCCTTTTGGCAAGCGGAGGGAAAGCCCCTATCTGCGTTCGAGACGGGCTCCGATCGATGCCACGGTTACCAAAACACAAACAAGCAGCACTGCAGGAGAGCGCCGAGTAAACGCTTTTGACATCGCCGTTAACGGTAGCTGAACCTTTCCGTCAGAGCTCACGTCTGGCAGCGAGCAAATCCATCGGATCTGATTATCTTTAACATCTTCAAATCTCAGCGCCGACGCATCAGTGCTGCCTTTTGGCTTTGAGTGTTGGTGGTTTCTGAGCCGTGTACAGAAGAAAGTCTGTAACCCCTTAAAAGTATAATAGGAACATAAGAAAACATTCCTATTCTTAGCCGAGTCATGTTTTTGTATATACCGTAAAGCAGTTTTGTCTTTTTCACATCAAACTCCCGCCGTAATCCGGGAGAAATTCCCTCAAAACTGAATTGAGAGCAGTTTAGTTTTATAGGACCCTGCTGAGCCATGATTCTTATAAACGGTGAACATGTAGTCCTGGTGTTGTCCATTACTGCACCGAGGCGAGTATCATGTGAATCTCCAGAGAAACTCTCATCTAGTTAAAGCTAGATGCTAGATGCTTTTCCGGTTATCACCCGTCCCCTTGTTGTTATGAAGGTCTTGGTAGAGAAGACCTGTCTGCTGCCCCTGAACGCCTCGTCGGACATTTCTCATTTTACATTTCTCATTTTACATTGTTTGCTTCCTGGGTTCTGTGACGTGTGAACACCCAGATCAACAACAAAGGACCGGATTGGTCCATTTGGGCCAATCCGGTGGACCCCTCCCACACCAGGACCCCTTGGCTAACAGGGCGTCCCATTGACTTGCATAGTCATAGCCTGAACGCTGGTAATAGACGAGTTGAGTCGAGATGAGTATTGTTTTTACTTCGGCTGTGAGTGTGTGTGTGCTCAGGATGACTTTCGCTTGTTCTCGCTGTATCGCCGACCCGAAAGCCTGTCCGCTCCTCGCAGCAACGAGCCTCGCGACGTCCCGACCAATCAGAGCACACTGGGCTAGGGGGGGCGGAGCTCCAACAAGCCGTGTAGGACAGAGAGTGGCGTACAGACTACACAGAGATGCTGTGAGAAACCAAAGTGAGTTTGGAACACTGAACAATGTGAATCTATTCTAGTCGACCTCAACGATGGAACTATGATCAGAGGAAATGGCCGTGACGCGGGACCTTTAGGGTATCGGGTCTCTTTCAAAACCCCTGTCATCGTGTATTGACAATCAGCATGAATCCTTAGTGATGGATGTACTTTACGTCCCCGTCTGAGAAACAGCAGGACGATAAAGCTCGCTCACTCAAACATTCAGAATGAAGATCAAACGGCGCGTAGGGTACAGCGCAGCCACAAAGCATCTGTCAGCACATCCATCATGAAGAGGCTGCGAATGTGCTTTTTCAATTGCTGGAAAACCTCTCGTATAAAGGACCCTGAGGCGGCAGCACGGAGACTGCTTTTACTTTAGCTGTCATGTGAACGTTCGGTTGATTAGAAGACATATCACTATTCTCTGTTTCCCTCTGTTGAAACAAACAGCTCCAGGCCCTGCGAGATTGTTTTCCTCCCATTCCACAGTGTATATTGCAAACGCATTGTATTTTGTTGTTGGGCGATAGCTGCGAGGTTTTGTCATGCCGCTCATGAAGACACTTCGAAGACACGAGCAAACAGTCGGGGTTGATCCGTGCCACCACTTAGAGAAAGAGAAAGAGAGCCGTGTGTGTCGCCGTCCACTCTGAATAATAAGGCAGTCTATTTAAACACTATCTCCGTGACCTCCTGGCGCCCGGCTGATGTTCGGGATCTACAGGATTAGCCGCCGCCTCTCAGTAATAAATAGCGGCTTTGAAAAGAGATGAAGGAGCTGGGTCAGAGACACACATGGAATACAGGGACACCTCTAAGGTCCAGCGTTCACATCGTGGCTCGTCTGCAGAAGGAGAACGGGATGCATGTGAGGGCTGGAAGACATCCGTTTTCCCCCACAATGCACCTGAACATTGTGTGCTACATCCCTGGTGGATTCCTCTATTATATTTAATACAAAGCCAGTGAGAGTATTCTCTTCACTGCAAAGCATTCCCCGCTGTTAAAGGACCTTTACATTCGGCGTAACAGCAGGCCACATGTCCCGTCTCATTACCTGCTCGAAAAGACTTGATTTCAAAAGGATACATAATAAGAAAGAGTCCCTGAATGTTGAACGATATAATATGGAACCTTTCTGCGTTGATATGTGTACAAAAGACAACCTGTACACTTTTCAAAACCACAGATCTGTAATTGTAGTTTCCGGTAACGGCTCCCAGACGCTCGGTTCTGATTCAGAGCCCCGTAGTCGTACAGAGGGGATCGCGGGATCTGCTCCACACCAACTATCAAACTGATGTGTTATCTTTCCCTTCAGCGGCTAACAGCCTCTTTCTGATCTTTTATTTAGAAACCTCTCCCACTGTGTGCCGTCAGAAACGACATGCTGGCTGTCGGCGTCTTTCCATCGAATCTTTGAAATGAAATTTAAGCACTCGAGGTAAATACTGCTTTCACACATTGCAGGTAAATACATTTGCGTGGACCCTAAGGAGAAGAACAAATAAAACCAGTCGGAAAGAACGAGGCCTTTTCTCAGCTTTCTGTAAGCCTCCATAATGGTTACTTTAAAACCACAGGGGGGGGTCTACAGCTAACACTTTAACGTGGTTTTCTCAGAGCGGCTGTTGTCGGGGAAACACATCAAACACTCCATTAAGCACGGCGTATTTGTGAATACAAAACAAAGCGTGTGCCACCTTTAATTACATTTGACTGCGTCGTGTTTTATTGCCTTCAAAGATATGTTATGCATCCTACAAAGCAGGTGTAGGACTTCATAAAGGAAAGCCTCACGTAGCTGAGATGAAGCTGCATCATTGGATAAATTGCAACCTTGCCTGAGGGTTGAAGTAACACTTTTCTAAGGTAGCTATGAAAGGCCATACATCACTAAGTGCACAAACAAACGTCCTTGGCAGATAATGCTCCGTACACTTTCCTCTCAGCGACACACTACTTCTGCTCTCCGCTCGTACATCACAGCGTAAGAAGGTGATCTTTGGAGCCCAACATAGTAGCACTGACGGGTCCAAATCACAAATATGACATTCACAAAGCAGGGAGAAAAACATTCCATCGGTTACCGCGCAGCCTTCAGCTCTGACATGTCCGAGCCGAGGCCTCGCTCTGACAGACGTGACTGAAAGGTGGTCTTTGTGGTCGGACACATTCTCTGGAAGCTGTCACTACAGCCCAGTTTCTCCGCAGCTGACTGCTATTTCCCCCGCTTCGTTTCCCCGGACCCCCTGCTGCTCGCCGCACAGTTTAGCTATCAACCTTTTGACATTTAGCCGCTCTCCTGCAGCGCTGGCACTTTCCTCTGCCCAGGTACAAACGCAGCGCTGTCCTGTTTCCTCTGTGAGAGCGTTTGGCAAAGAGAGCAGCATGGAGGGTTTTGGGAACGTGTGTTGACCAGACGTGTTGCCCTCTCTGGTTTGCCGTGGAAAAGGAATAGTGAAAACACATCGGAGGACCAGAGAGGCAGAAAAAGATCAGACTATTTTTATCTACCATTTCCTTTTCCTTCGCGTCGAAAGGAGCCAGTTGAGGTGGTTCGGGCACCTAGTTAGGATGCCACCTGGGCGCCTCCCTAGGGAGGTGATCCAGGCACGTCCAGCTGGGAAGAGACCGAGGGGTAGACCTAGGACCAGGTGGAGGGATTATATCTCTTCGCTGGCCTGGGAGCGCCTTGGGACCCCCCAGTCAGAGCTGGTTGATGAGGGGAAAGGA
>JAMFTG010001309.1:0-15958 GCA_023974075.1 Chaenocephalus aceratus | reverse complement strand
AAATAAACAGCAACAGGCTCTTAACCAAGGAACTGATAGTAACATGTAAACTAGTTGTTCACACTATCCTAATATTATCACTTAATATTACAATTTCTATTTTATTTTTTAAAACATGTTGATGTAAATACATACACATATCGATTTGTTGTATAAATATTGCAAATCACAAAACCTTTATTCACTAATAATTACCAAAAATCGTAGTTCTATCTCCTGTTATCAATGCATTCACATTGCCCGCCATGAACTTCCGGGGAACGATCCTCGTCTACATGAACCACGTGACGATAACCGTTTTAGGACTTCCGTTGTCGTAACTCTTCTATCTATATGGCGCTGGTCAGAATAATGAATGAATGGGCGTTTCTTTGACTATTTATAGGCCAATATGGGCGTTACGTGAAGCCCGCAAAAGCTGCACCGCATTTCGAGTCGGTTGTGATTTATAAAGGGAAACCGGTGCGCAATGTTTGGTGAATCGGAAAATGTCGGAACATTTCTGTACCTGCAAGGGCCTCATGATGGAATGTCGCCTTAAAGCTTAAATTCAAAGTACATAATTGACAGGTGGATAAAGACGTGAGAACAGAGACAGAGCCTGGCAGAGCAGATACACAGAAACTCTGAATATCTGCCGTCACAAACTGAAATCTGTCTGAAAATTCTGACTTTTCAAAAAATCTTAAAAATGTTGACTTCTTTCAGAAAATCAAAGAATTCTGACTTTTTTTCTAAAAGTCCTGACTTTTTTTGCAAATCGGAACATTTTGAATTTTCAAGATAGATTTTAGAATCATGATTTCTCTTCTGAGAATCAAATGAATCGGTTGCTGTGTTACTGTCTCCACATGTTGGGGACGCAACATAATGAGGCCCAGGTGGAAAGGGCAGAAGATGTAACTATGAAACAGATCAATCAGGCATTTAAAATATGACTTTCCTACCTTTGTCGAAGCTGAGGGCTCGACTTGTTTGTAATTCTGACTTTTCTGAAAATCAGGACAATTCAGATTGTTTTCTGAAATCTCTACATTCAGTTCGTGGAATTAAAACAGGTTCATTGAAGCCTTGAAAGGAATCCACCAGCACTTCAAACAGTGTGCCCTGCTTGTAGTGAAGATATCGGCCCTTTCTTTGTCGTTCAGAGTTGAAGCTTCATGGTTTTGGCACTTATTGTCCATTTCTGATTCTCAATCCCTTCATTTAATAATCCATCAGAGCTCACAGGAGCAGGATATGGACCACAATGCAATGCAGCACTAACAGATTGGGCCTTTCTCCTGGTTCTATCCGAAAACTGCTCTCCGGATAGAGGACCTGAAAACTACAGAGGACTTGAGGTAATCACATTACTTCAGGTGGGGTTTATAAAAACCACCTGCTCGAAATTATATTAATGTTGTAAATAATAAAATAAAAACAACAGAGGAGGGATCCCTCTCCCAGGACGGACAGACGTGCAAGAGATGCCGTGTGTGAATCGAATACATTTGCAACATAGGTAGACCACTTTATCAGGGTTGGTTTTGCTTGTTATCCTCTTTTTGTAATGTTTATTATGGATTACCTGCCACTGTTGCTGCTGGACTCTGAAGCCAAGTCAGCTGGGACTGCTGCTGACAAACTGGTGGAGACGCCCAGAGGAACTGATTCATCAGAGGAGACGTTCAGATGTAGAAAGACCTTGCTTTGTTTTGGTCATGTTGAGGAAAATGTACATCATGTCCATTATTTGGATACGAAGTGATTAGGGCACCTCGTGAACCTGAGAGGTATTTGCAGATTGAGCTGGCTGTAAAGAATCTCTCAGCCAGAAGTGATGTATTGGATGGGTAGCTCAGTACTGTACTAAAGTTCCATTTTGAGGTACTTTGATGTGTGTCCGAGAGAAGGAGAATAAGATGAGAAAAGTATGTTGAATACTTTACTCTGTGTGGCTTCGCCAGTCACAGATTATTTATTTAATTGTTACCCCCTGACTTTTGTCATCATTACATTGCATTTTAGCTGACGCTTTTATCCAAAGCGACTTACAATAAGTGCGTTCGACCAACAAGATACAAACTTGAAGAAAACAGAATCATAAAGTACATCGGGCTTCATAGAGCCAAACATTTCAAGTCATCGACTCCTTTGAATTTAGAAAAGATATTTCAAACATGAGATTTGCATGTTAGCTTTCTGAAAACCACAGGAGAGCCGCCCAGTCTGAGTGTTGCAGAATGTAAGCTGAGTGGCATGTGAACGAAAGACTTGAGAATGACAGTTAAGGTAATCTTTTAACGGTACTGTTTGTGCTGTGTTGAGAACCTGGTCCATCTCGTGAGGGCTGGTACAGGAAACCCTGCAGTTCTTAGAAGTGACTCACACGACTAGTCTTTAGATATCACATTTAGAATCAGATGCATATGAATATCAGGGTTGGAAATGTCATTTTCCATTAACAACATATTATCAAAAATGATCCTCAGAAGTAATATCTCATTGGGGAGAGCTGCATAAACCAATTACCCTGGTGCACTTACGATTAAAAAAACACTGTACGGTGTTTAGAAGAATCTTCAATAATCTCCTTTTCTTTAGAATATCTGCAACAGCCAGAATAATCAGCTAACAGTCTTTAATTAAACAAATGATTTTATACAAGGCACAGTAAGTACAAACACTACTTACACAGGGTGAACGACAGCATGAGTCTACTGAATATTTGATTCTGACTTTTCGGAAAATTCTCACTTTTTACTGAAAATTCATATTTATTTCGGAAAGTTCTGACTTTTATTAACTAAACTAAACATACAATATTTAACACAGTGTTGCGACGCACAACAGTTTCTGACTTTATTCTGAAAATTCTGACTATTCTGAAAATTCTGACTTATTCTGAAAATTCTGACTTTATATCTGAAAATTCTGACTTTATTCTGAACATTCTGACTTTATTCTGAACATTTCTGACTTTATTATCTGAAATTTCCTGACTTTATTCTGAAAATTCTGACTTTATTTCTGAACATTCTGACTTTATTCTGAACATTCTGACTTTATTCTGAAAATTCTGACTTATTCTGAACATTCTGACTTATTCTGAACATTCTGACTTTATTCTGAACATTCTTACTTTATCTTCTGAACATTCTGACTTTATTCTGAACATTCTGACTTTATTCTGAACATTCTGACTTTATTCTGAACATTCTTACTTATTCTGAACATTCTGACTTTATTCTGAACATTCTGACTTTATTCTGAACATTCTTACTTTATTCTGAACATTCCTTGACTTATTCTGAACATTCTGAAAATCTGACTTTATTCTGACTTTATTCTGAAAATTCTGACTTTTATTAACTAAACTAAACTACAAGATTTACACAGTTGGCGACGCACAACAGTTTCTGACTTTTATTCTGAACATTCTGACTTTATTCTGAACATTCTGACTTTATTCTGAAAATTCTGACTTTATTCTGAAAATTCTGACTTTATTCTGAAAATTCTGACTTGATTCTGAACATGCTGTCACGGACGTACAAAGGTGCGGACCCAAAAGCACGGATGCAGACACAGGATTCAAGAACAAAAAGAGGTCTTTACTTGATTTGTTGATACAGATGTGCGGTGAGTCCAAAAACACTACAGACAATAAATATCTACACTAACGCGTACCGATCCAAAACTAGTAAAATACTAATACCTACTACCTGATCCTTCTATTCTATAAACGTGACTATTACTGTAACTGGATGATGATGTGAAAACGCAGGAGAGCTCGGCATACACTCGAGACAATCTGGCAACGAGACAGTGAAATGGTTCGGCCTATTTAAACTGACATCACCAGGTGCAGACAATAATGACGTGACAACCAATCAGCAGGCGGTAAACAGACGGTGGAAGGACAGGATGTAACTATGACACAGATGAATCAGGCATTTCAAAATGTCTACCTTTGTCGAAGCTGAGGGCTGTACTTGTCTTCACCTGTCCGGTCGTCATGAATCACTTAATACAATATATAAATAACAGTTTCTTAATTGAAAGTCTCCAACAGCAAAGATATTAATTCATGTATGAAAGTTTAATTAAAATAGTTTTGTATTATTAAATCTATTCTTAATAACATCATTACATTTCCTCTGTTTATTTCTGTCACTAAATATATATAGTTACATCAAACCAGTCTCTCCTGACTGAAGTACCACAGTGTAGAAATACTCTGTAACAAGTCCTGCATTGAACTAAATGTTACTAAGTCAAAGTAGTTGCAATCAGCAAAATGAAGTATTAAAGTAAAAGTAACCAATGCAGGAAAATCCAAAATAAATCCAAAAACACGAAACTAAATTAATCATAATAACCGAAAACGAGTCAAATGTTCATATTTCTATCGTATTGAAATACATCAGACGTTTCTTTATGCAGAAGTCTAAGTAACTAACGCTGAAGGTAGTAAAGGAAAAAGTATAATAATGTCCCTTTGATTGTAGTGGAGTAGAAAAACACCAAATGGCATGAAAAGAAATATACAAGTGAAGTACAAGTACCTCAATCTTCACGTAGGTACAGCATTACACTCACTGCTCCTAACTCAAGCTGAGTCAGTGATTTATTTGAGGCAGCTTCATCTGAATTTAAGTGAAATGAGAAGCCCCTTTCACACCAACGCGTTTTCAGCTCTGGCTGGAGCCTGAAAAGTACCGTTTTTTCCTGTTCACACCGCCTCTTAGCTCCGGAATTCGGTTCACTTCCAGCTCCAAAAAAGTGTCGGTCTAGAGGCAAGAGCTTCGGAGCTAAGAGGCGGCGTCGCTTACGTCTCTCTTTCGTCGAGGCCGGTTGAAGTAGATGCTGAAGACCACAAAGAAGTCTTGCATTTCATTCACATGGGAAAGTCGTCCGATGCCTTCCATTTCGTTTCGTAGAGGATAACCAAAGCGAACAGCGCTTCAATACAATCGGCCATTGTTGTTTGTTGTCGATGTGAGGGATTCCGCGCGGTTTGGATTTTATGAAGCAGGCACGTAGACGGTGACGTCATGACGCAGCAGCTTCTGGGCGGTGTGAGCAGAGCGGGAGCAGAAAGGGAAACCGAGCTGAACCAGAAAAGCTCCGCTCGGAGCGAGAGAGGGAAAAGCGCTGGTGTGACAGCGCATTGGTGAGAGCTCAGATCGTCTTGGCGGCTGATTTGAAGTCGTGTTTTCGCCCGACCGACCGCCAGCTCCTTCAGGAGGAAACAGCGTCTGCAGGTGAATCCCCGACCACCTGCTGGATCTGTTGAGAGTCCTCTCCTTCCTCCTCCATCCCATCACGCACCTCCAGCTTCTCCCCGTCCTCCATCACATCACGCACCTCCAGCTTCTCCCGTCCTCCATCACATCACGCACTCCAGCTTCTCCCCGTCCTCCATCACATCACGCACCTCCAGCTTCTCCCCGTCCTCCATCACATCACGCACCTCCAGCTTCTCCCCGTCCCTCCATCCATCACGCACCTCCAGCTTCTCCCCGTCCTCCATCCCATACGCACCTCCAGCTTCTCCCCGTCCTCCATCACATCACGCACCTCCAGCTTCTCCTCGTCCTCCATCACAAACAAATTGTTCATGGAGTCGGCCACCGCCTCCCTCAGCTCGTCCTCAGAATCCTCGAAGTTCCTGTTGAGAAACGGGAAGTGAGACACTCCCTCAGTCGGAGGGTGGAGATGGTTCTGTACAAAATCTACCAGTGCCATCAAAACTCATCTCTAACTAAACTACTATCTAAATCACTGACTACCGTCAGACTACGTAACTAACGAGTGTAACTAACCAATTAACTACCTACCTAACTGACTGAGTGTACCTAACCAATAACTACCTACCCTCATTATGAGCACTGTTCTGTTTTAAGGGATGAGTTTAAGGGATGAGTTTAAGGGATGAGTATAAGGGATGAGTTTTAAGGGATGAGTTTAAGGGATGATCTGTAACACAATAACTGAAACCCCGTGAGAGCTGAGATGCTGTATTTTGCTAACTTATAACTGAACTCATCCACTGAAACTCTGACCCCTCGATTCCACCGGGTCCCTCTGCGGCGCGTCACGGCTGCGGCGCGGTTCGGGTCCGGCCTCCTCCGGCGTCATACCCTACCGGGCGCATTTCAGAAGCGGAGCGTCTTGCCTACCGGCTCGCAGTCTTTGTTGATTTGGGCATATTTCCTGGACAGGCTGCTTTGTACAGACACAGTTCATAATAACTGTAATATCCCAGTTATAAACGACATGAATCAAAGACGTGTTGCTTGCATTTTAGTGGTAGAAAAATGCATTCATCGTCATCATATTCTATATATATAATTTACACAGTGCCTGTAAACCGGAGGAGAACGCTGGCATTTCTCCTCCTACTTGAAAGACTACGGAGGGATAGGGTCTGCAAATCAGTTTATTTTGGGATGGGCGGATGCTCTGACCGGTCCACTTCCTGCCCGCCGCCTCTGCAACGCCTCGCGTCGAAAAATAGACTTGAATCCTATTTCGAGTGGAGCCCAGCGCCGAGACGCTTCCGAGCCGTAACGCGGCGCGTCTGGTGGAATAGCACCCATTGACTAGAACACGCGGGCCGTAACGCGGCCGTAACCGCGGCCGTAACGCGGCCGTAACGCGGCCGTAACGCGGCCGTACGCGGCCGTAACGCGGCCGTAACCGCGGCCGTAACGCGGCCGTACTCGGCCGTAACGCGGCCGTAACGCGGCCGTAACGCGGCCGTAACGCGACGCAGACGGACCCGTGGAATCTAGAGATAAAGCACAAAATAAAAAGGAGTGGAGTTCGACTAACGTGTCGTCATCGTCTGACCGCAGCTCCAGAGCATCTTCATCCATTTCCACATCAGAGTCTTCCTCTTCTTCCTCCTCCTCCTCTGAATCTAACAGAAAACACAGTTCAGTGGAAACAGGTGTACATTTACTTATAAGTTATAATGTGAGATACTTGTAGTTTACTTGAGTGTTTCCATTGTGTTGCTACCGTGTACTTTTCCTCCACTACATGTATTAATACCTTTAGTTACTCACAGATCTGATGAATGATGTGAAATCTAATCAAGTGTTGAATCAGGCTTTAGTTCCACCTGGAGTAAATCCACCAGCTACCCTGCAGTCTACAAAGTACTTCAGACTAGCTGCACCTCCACCAGCTACCCTGCAGTCTACAAAGTACTTCAGACTAGCTGCACCTTCACCAGCTACCCTGCAGTCTACAAAGTACTTCAGGACTAGCTGCACCTCCACCAGCTACCCTGCAGTCTACAAAGTACTTCAGACTAGCTGCACCTTCACCAGCTACCCTGCAGTCTACAAAGTACTTCAGACTAGCTGCACCTTCACCAGCTACCCTGCAGTCTACAAAGTACTTCAGACTAGCTGCACCTCCACCAGCTACCCTGCAGTCTACAAAGTACTTCAGACTAGCTGCACCTTCACCAGCTACCCTGCAGTCTACAAAGTACTTCAGACTAGCTGCACCTTCACCAGCTACCCTGCAGTCTACAAAGTACTTCAGACTAGCTGCACCTTCACCAGCTACCCTGCAGTCTACAAAGTACTTCAGACTAGCTGCACCTCCACCAGCTACCCTGCAGTCTACAAAGTACTTCAGACTAGCTGCACCTCCACCAGCTACCCTGCAGTCTACAAAGTACTTCAGACTAGCTGCTCCTTCACCAGCTCTGAGAACACTTTCATGATCAATCATTATAAAACATATATATATATTATTCTGAAATGGACCAATCTGCACAACGACTACTTTCACTGTCTTTCACTATATTCTGATGAGAATACTTTCTACTTTCACTTGAGGAACATTTTGAATACTTTTACTGTAACAGAGTATTCCTACACTCTGGTACTTCTACTTTCACTCAATAACAAGATCTGAGTACTTCTACTTTTACTCAAGTACAAGATCTGAGTACTTCTACTTTTACTCAAGTACAAGATCTGAGTACTTCTACTCAAGTACAAGACCTGAGTACTTCTACTTTTACTAAGTACAAGATCTGAGTACTTCTACTTTTACTCAAGTACAATATCTGACTTTTTCTACTTTTACCAAGTACAAGATCTGAGTACTTCTACTTTTACCAAGTACAAGACCTGAGTACTTCTACTTTTACTCAAGTACAATATCTGAGTACTTCCACTTTTACTCAAGAACAAGATCTGAGTACTTCTACTTTTACTCAAGTACAAGATCTGAGTACTTCTACTTTCACTCAAGTACAAGATCTGAGTACTTTCTACTTTTACTCAAGAACAAGATCTGAGTACTTCTACTTTTACTCAAGTACAAGATCTGAGTACTTCTACTTTTACCAAGTACAAGACCTGAGTACTTCTACTTTTACTCAAGTACATGATCTGAGTACTTCTACTTTCACTCAAGTACAAGACCTCAGTACTTCTACTTTTACTCAAGTACAAGACCTGAGTACTTCTACTTCTACTGAAGTACCAGACCTGAGTACTTCTACTTTTACTTCTACTTCTACTGAAGTACCAGACCTGAGTACTTCTACTTTTACTCAAGACCTGAGTACTTCTACTTTTACTCAAGACCTGAGTACTTCTACTGAAGTACCAGATGAGTAAAGTATTGAACGCCTCGTGTTTGAAGGATGGCTTCCTGTTGAACTGAAGTTGTTCACTGAGTGATAAGATTTAAAACGTTAGACATTTCTTTGAAGGAAAATGTATCTTTGCTTAACGTGTTATTCATGTATTCCTTATTACTGCAGAGTTTACATGCACTCTTCATGGTAAAGCTATCTGTGGTATTGCGCCACCTGCTGGTCACAGGCCTGTACAATACGCTTTACATGGAGAGCACCAAATAAATATCTGTTTAGCAATATTATCAATCTAAATGTTTCGTTTACAAGATTCATTTTGCTCTCACTGTGCGTGGAAAAGCTCGGACCCAAAAGCAGTATTAACAAAAAGAGAGCTTTCATTTACAAAAAAAAGCCGATGACAAAACAAGACAAGAGACAAAGTTAGCATTACC
Source organism: Chaenocephalus aceratus (assembly GCA_023974075.1). NCBI lineage: Eukaryota > Metazoa > Chordata > Actinopteri > Perciformes > Channichthyidae > Chaenocephalus > Chaenocephalus aceratus. Next base: position 6,907 of record JAMFTG010001309.1, on the reverse strand, counting down.
AAAAACACGAGTAAATAATCCTATGGTGAACAACATCATCCGCTGGGAGAGACTTTCGAATAACACATTGCTCGACAAAATACCTCAATCTCCCGATAGTCATGTACCGGAGTATTTATTGATGTTATGAGGAATCATCACCATCGTTATATGTGCACTGTACACACATCCAGAAGAAGCCAATGGAAGGATCATTGCACTAATGCAGCTCGATGTGATGTCTGACCTGCCGTTTCTAGCAGAGGAGAGTTGATCGTGGATGATGAGAGTGGCGCCTGAGAGAGGGCGATCAGCAGGGTGGAGGGGGGGGCCGCGACCCAATGTCTGCGACCTGCTGCCTCTTCACCTGGGGGGCACACACCAAGTATATCAGTTCCTTTCCGACCTCCTGCACATCAACAACCCCCCCCCCCACACTCTCAGATCTTCTGCTTGTCTTTTTATCTGCAAACTAGGGCGGGTAACGGTTCACAGAAGTCACGGTTCGGTACGGGTTCGGTACAACAAGGAAAAGTAAAAAAAAGTCCCAAATGCATACTTTTTTTGCTGTTATTTATTTGTAACAGTCGTGCAAGTTTTGGTATGAAAATAAGGAACTCTAACATTGGAATCATTAACTGTATTACACAGTTAAAAACAAACCACAAACAGTAACACACACACACACACACACACACACTCAGATGGCCATATTATTTATAATGGCTGATGTCAAACTAAGAGGTTAAGTAAGCTGAACAACTAAAAAGAATGTCTTGAGAATATTAAAATAAATAATAAGAAAGTGTTTCAGAACTGTATAACATCTCCTGATGTCAAAATATAAAATAAATACAATGATAAATAGAAAACAAAATAAAATGTGTACCTTCAGGAGCAATGTCTAACATGTGTAATTAACTTGTGAGTGTGTGAGGCCATTATGCCTAAATAAAGGTACTCAAGCTTTACTCTATTTCAAGTTGTTCTTCAGAAAGACGAGTTAGTCTACGTTGTCAGCAGTGAGGGCAGATCTGTTGGCGGTAACTATGGTTACCCGCCGTCGAGGAAACCCTCTCGCTGGGGACTGAGACTGACTCGGATGGGATTGAGCATGTTTGACGTGTTACTACTAGCATACCGCACCGCTGTCGACCAACGCCGACACACCGTCCTCGTCCGATCCACAACTCGCACGCCATCATTGTTGTAGTCCACAGGGAACCCGACATGTTCCCACACACTGATTTAAAAGAAGCAGGTGGGTCTTCTAGCTCCTGTGTGTTGTGTGAACTCGCCGTAGCTACTAACTTTTCTTATTCATGTATTGTGTTCGTTTTGTTATGTTCTTGTTCTTCATTTGTTATTCACGGGCGGCTGGCTTTTAGGCGCAATACCGCCCCCTGGATTATATATAGTGTAATGCTGCCCTGAGAGACAGACTTTTTTCCCACTCGTAAAAAAAGGCGTATTCGCCGTGTGACTGCATGTGCCGAACCGTGACGTCCGAACCGTGACGGGACGAATACGGATACCGTTACACCCCTACTGAAAACTAAATCTACCTACGGGTACAAATAACGAACCTGAACCTGAACCTGCCATCCTCCTCACTGCACCTTTCTGTTTGACCCACACAGTCTCACACAAAAACGTGTAACAGCTCCGTTTGTCCACCGGGCAAAACGTAGTATATTCACAAATAACCCTCTCAAGACTAGTGTTCATTTCGTTGACTAAAACTATGACGAAATATGTTCGTCAACGATCTTTTTTTGCATGACGAAAACGAGACGATGACGAGACGGCACCGACGGCAGTAAACAATAACTGTAACGAAATCGTCATGCAATATCGTTGACGAAAATTGACGAGACGAAAATGTAGTTCACTAAATAAAAACTATGACAAAATCTGTCTTTACTTTCGTTGACGAAAAATAAGGAGACGAAATATTATCAAAGATAACGTTACATCTCTGATAGGCAGTTTTTCTCCTAGCAGTTCCATTTCCGGTGCTGCGGCAGAGCAGCAGCTGTTTCTGTGCTGCGGCAGAGCAGCAGCTGTGTGTCTGTGCTGCGCGCGGCGGTAGATTTGAATTACACCGGGCAGCGGCACAATATGAACTGTCAGGAAGACTCGGGTCTAACTCATGGTCTAACTAACCTTATTTAACAGAAAATAAAATGGCAACAACAGGGCTTCGGAGCAGTGGTCGCGTTAACCGAATACCCCCCCGTCAGCGCGAGTGAGTGATAAATTGTGCACTCGTAGACTAAAATAATTAGTTTTCTTTGACTAAAATAAAACTAAAATGCTCTGACTTTTAGTCGACTAAAACAGAATGACTAAATATGACTAAAACTAAAAAGGAAATGTAACACAGGACTAAGACTAAAACTAAATATAAAAATAGCTGACGAAATTAACCCTCTCAAACATGGAGCTCAAATAATCTTGGTAATATCTATCAAACTATGGATCACATCCACTGGACATAGAGTCTGAAAGTACAATCTACACTTCTCGCTAGAAATGTAATCAAAAAGCATTTTAACGCCAAACTATCCAACAATTTAGGATTTTCCACTAAAAATAAATCGGGTGTCCGATGTGTTTTTTTCTCACGCTGGGAAAGTGTGTGATCGCGTGACACAGACACTGCTCATTAGAAATGAATAGGAACACATATTGTATCCATGTCACGTCTTGAGAGGGTTCTTTGTGAATATGCTACGTTTTTCCCAGTGGACCAACGTACTATTCACGTTTTTCTGTGAGACTGGGTTTAACCAGCAGGGGTCCAGAGTGTACTGCACCTGGTTCCTCGATGACAGCCGTGCTGTGGTTGGAGTTCACCTCCATGTTGGCGAGGGCGTCCAGTAGAGTCTGAGGAGTCCTCTGGCTCCACCCCCTCCTCCCCTCTGACCAATCCCTGAGCTTCAGCTCCTCCCCCTCCTGGAAGCTCAGAGTTCGGTTCAGAGGGTCCACTTCCTGTTCAGGGTTCAGGAACAGAAGGAGAGAGAGAAAAGAGGAGAGGTCTCTTACCAAAACCCCATGAAGAGCGGCAGCCGGTTAAGCAAATTATTGTAGTGGCCAAACGGCGGTACTACAACTTCCGTTTGAGTCCGTGACGTCTATAGAGCGGTGCAGTGATGAGTCCTAAAACCCGGAGTCAGAATGTCTCCACTTCCTGTCCCCTGGTCTCAGAGCCAATGGGATCTCTCCGTAGGGTTTAGGAAGATTGCTGAACTAAGATCTGAGGTTGAGACGCAGTGAAGAGACGGATCACGTTTTGTTCTAGGACATTAAATCAGAAGAGTTGACGTGTCTGAGAAACGATGGTTGTTACCAAGCGGCTGAACAGGACTACAGAAGTCGTGGAGGTCGTTGTACATCATTACGCCGAACACGTAGACACTCCTCTGAGTTAGTTTCTGTTCTGCTTGAAAGCCAGTCCCTGCCTCCTGCAGAGTGTTCACACAAACGCTTCAACTCGTTCCATCTAGAATCTGTGTGTTTGAATCTGGATCTGAAGTCGGCGTGACGTTGAAGTCGTGCTGCTGGACTCGCCTGTAGCTCCTTTATAGCATCACGTTAGCATGTAGCTTCTGGACGTTAGAGTTATGATTAGAACATTATGAAAGTGGACGTGTGGAGATTATCCTGAACAGAACGTTGATCAAACAGCTTCGTTTTCCACAGACCTTAATTTTTACAATATTCCTAAACCCTCTGGAGAAACCCGGTTGCTTTCTGTCGAGGGAACCAGCCGCTTCCTCCAGGGTCGACCGACACAAACACGTCATCCCTGCTCCGCTCTATGGGCACGAAAATACTTTTCCCCATTGACTCACATTGGGAAAGAAACGCGGATCATTTTGAGCTAAATAAACGACCCAGCTCGAACAGGGAATGAACGAGGGTCCCGCCTCCAACGCTGGACCCAGTTCTCTTTGCACACCCTTACCTCCTCCTCCTGCTGCTTTTCTCTTCCATCCCCCTCTTCCTCCTCTGCTTCCTCTTCTTCATCATCTAACCGTATTTCAAACATGATTCCTTTCTGTAGAAATGACACACAAACAAACCCTCGTCATCTGGTCGGGGGTTACTCATTTCTTCCTAAATCAGTGAGGAGGTACATTCAGATTCACACTGTTGCTGTTGCTTAGAGAGGTGTTTGTGGGTTTGCTGGGCCTCCACAGCACAGCGTCAACAAACACCATTTGTGACGCGCTCTATCGAAATCAGTCGGAAGTCTCAACGGCTCATTTCAAAATAAACGTGGATTTACGTAAAAAACTATTTTTTCGGGGTTCGGGTGTTTTGTTTGATTTTAAACAAACAAAGTCTTGGCTTTCAGAATATGAAACTTTTATTTCCAAAATCACACGATAAGTACATTTTTTAAGCTTGTGAAGGGAAGATGACAGGCACCTCTCACTCGCACTCTGCTGTTCCGCAGCGCCGCCGCCCTCCCTCCGGCTGACGGTATGAATGTCCGCTGTAGAGTAATCATAGATAACACGGCAGGGTCCGTTACAGTTTGTTTTCATCTGATTTCAATTAAACAAAGTCTTGGCTTTCAGAATATTAAACTTGTTTCTGCAAATCCAGATGATAAATACAACTTTGAAGCTTCGGCATAATTACAAGCGGAGAACGGAGTAGCTTAACGTCACAACAGGCGTAACAACAGCCGGTGTTTCTCGTGAGGGTTTTCCCCGGGAAACGCAATACACACACACGCAAAATTACACAAACACACACGTATACACACACACACACTCGCGAGCTTCCCCTCCAAATGAAAATATCTTCCCTCCGTAGTATTTTGATCATTTGCTAATAACCAATCAGATCGATGGATTCCAGAGAAGAGGAAACTTTAAAGGCCTTTTTCTCAAAATGAGGACTCGGTGAAAGTCGTTATATAATGTGACATATTTCGCTTAATATTTGGAGAACAACAACAATCCTGATATCATTAGAAAGATAGGAATCTCCTCTTTCCAGCAGTGTATACAACTCAACATGTGTCGGTCAATGCGACTGCTTTCGATGGAGCAGGCCACATATCGTTTCAAGGCTGTGGAAGATAAAGAAGGCTGGACATTAACTGCAACAGAGACCTCCATCCTCACTGGGCTGTGACTCCACTCGGTCCTCCACTGAGAGCAGGACTATGCAGTCTGGCTGCTTCACTCGATGTTTTACAAACTTCCATGACTTTGAACGGAAAGCTAAAACCAGAGCTGGTCGTTTGTGTTATTTTACGTGAAATATTCAAATGTTTTCAATCTGGAAAGTATGAAACTCTCCTGAGCTAAATGTTTAGTTGCCTCCGTGTCCTGCAGCCGAGACATAAGAGGAAATGCTGCCACAGACTAATACGCTCGGTATTGTTGTTAGTTTGTTCTGACTTGCATATTATAATGGCATGTTTGATTTCTGGAGAGAAGCTCCACGATTCATGTCACTGAGAAAGAAACCTCGGTGTTCAAACTGACGGGGAGAAGCCGGCAAAGTTAGTTCAGGAAGTCAACTCGAGCCGAATTGATAGATGTACACGTGACGCGCCTCGTCCCTCTTCCAGCCAACAAAACACATGACCCTTGACCTGACGCTCTATTTGAGCTGCCAGGTCTGCTGCCTGCCTCTGCCTCTGCCTCTGCTCTGCTCTCTGCTGCTGCTGCTGCCTCGCTAATGCTGCTGCTGCGTTCAACATGAACGAAATGAAAAGCAGAGGAGTTACCCTGCACAGTTCGTCCATTAAAGGTCAAATTGATAGGGAATACAGAGCCCTCCAGAATGATTGGCCCCCCTTTAGTAAAAATGAACAAAACAAGATGCAAAACATTTCTTTATTGTTTTTCCTCATGATATTTCACTCAAAACATTCACAAAAATCGTACCTTTTCTCTGAAGTAAAATTATTGAAAGAAAGAAAAATAAATATTTTGTGTGAAACCACAATTATTGGAACGCCCAGAAAACCCTATGATTAAAATCTAACTGAAGCATATTTCCAGTCATATCTTACCTTTGTAGGTTCACCTGTTTGATAAGAACTCTTCATTGGTCAACCATGACTTCCTGTTTCACTGGGGTATTAATATGAGGCGACACAGGCCAACACCCGCTTTGTTTTTCATCACTACGGATGAGAATGAGATTGGTTGGTTGTTAGAGGCGCGTCGCGTGTAAATGTATCCTTGGTGCTGGAGTTGACTTCCTGAACTAGCTCGCAGGCTTCGCCCCATTTCTCTGAGTTGTAAAATTGTTGAAAACATTGAATGGAATAGTAATAATGTAAGTACACAACTCGAGCAGATAAATACCATTATTGACGAAAGTGCGGTACACACTAGGGTCAGTGGCGTGCACAGACATTTATAGGGGCAGGTGCTCAAGAGGAAAAAAAAGGGCACCTTCTGAGTCGTCGTGGCGGTCGCGCCGAAATTGTGCGCTCCGAAATTGTGCGCTCCGAAATTGTGCGCTCCGAAATTGTGCGCTCCGAAATTGTGCGCAAAAAGGTGCCGGATAATGGCGGATTTTGTTAGTTTCTTTTCGGTTTTTGGTTACTTTATTTCGGTGTTAGGGTTAGGTTAGGGTTATGTTATTTAATTCTTATTTTTGCCTGATTTTACTGATTTATTATCAAAAAATTAATTATTTTAACATTTATTTTTATTATTCTAAATTATTTAGGGGGGTCCAATCTGAAGCTAGGGGGGGACTAACCCCCCCCCCCCCCCCCGGGATTGACGCCCCTGGTGGAACCGCCGGCTGCCTTAGTAGTGTGAGATTTATTAAAGGCACATCTTGTATGTCGTAATTGCATATATATTTATTTCAATAACCATATGCTGTCTGATGAGATGCCTATCTAAAACAAATCAAATAGTAGGCTTACTAGCTTCTACAC
>JAMFTG010001308.1:55000-59223 GCA_023974075.1 Chaenocephalus aceratus | reverse complement strand
GGACCGCCTAACTCCACAAATATTAAAAATACACATGTTTTTATAGAACAGATTACAAATCGCCTGAACATGGTACAAAACTGTTTTAACATGTGTGACAAAGGCGTTGCACTGGCTATATCATGCATCAAAAGTGAAACTTAAGCTCGCTTCATTGCGGAGATATTCCTGCGAGAGTGCGGAAAACTTAAATGTATTTATTTATTTCAAATGTAAATGTTACCAATATACTCACGGACCACTAGGGGGCACTCACGGACCACCAGTGGTCCGCGGACCACACTTTGAAAAACACTGGTCTAGGGGTATGATTCTCGCTTAGGGTGCGAGAGGTCCCGAGTTCAAATCCCGGACGAGCCCAAGACATCTACATAGGTGTGGAACAGGTTTAGTTTAGGTATCAAAAATTGTTCGTTGGAAGCAATGTGTACTTCAAAATTTGACCAATACTGTGCCCTGCTAGAAATGTATGTTGAGTTGGGGCAAATAATGATCAAGGCTCATCTTCTGTGTAGAGAAGCCATCAATTGTTATCCAAGCTATGTTCATTCAGGACAAAGTGCAATAAACAGAATATCGTTGGGAAGACCAAAAAAAAAAGCTTTTGTCATGGCTCGTTGGTCTAGGGGTATGATTCTCGCTTTGGGTGCGAGAGGTCCCGGGTTCAATCCCGGACGAGCCCAAGACATCTACATAGGTGTGTAACAGGTTTAGTTTAGGTATCAAAAAATGTTCGTTGGAAGCAATGTGTACTTCACAATTTGACCAATACTGTGCCCTGCTAGAAACTTTATGTTGAGTTTGGGCAAATAATGATCAAGGCTCATCTTCTGTGTAGAGAAGCCATGCATTTTCATCCAAGCTGTGTTCATTGAGGACAAAGTGCAATTCATGGAAAAGTGTTTTTCACTGTCATTTAACCAGGCTATCGTGTGAAGACAGACAAACATTTATTTTGTAATGGTTCGTTGGTCTAGGGGTATGATTCTCGCTTAGGGTGCGAGAGGTCCCGGGTTCAATCCCGGATGAGCCCAAGACATCTACATAGGTGTGGAACAGGTTTAGTTTAGGTATCAACAATTGTTCTTTGGAAGCAATGTGTACTTCACAATGGCATCAATACTGTGCCCTGCTAGAAACGTTGTGTTGAGTTGGGGCAAACAATGAACAAGGCTCATCTTCTGTGTAGAGAAGCCATTCAATTGCTATCCAAGCTAATGTTCATTGAGGACAAAGTGCAATAAACAGAATATCGTTGGGAAGACCAAAAGACACCCATATGTCATGGTTCGTTGGTCTAGGGGTATGATTCTCGCTTAGGGTGCGAGAGGGTCCCGGGTTCAAATCCCGGACGAGCCCAAGACATCTACATAGGTGTGGAACAGCTTTAGTTTAGGTATCAAAAAATGTTCGTTGGAAGCAATGTGTACTTCACAATTTGACCAATACTGTGCCCTGCTAGAAACTTTATGTTGAGTTTGGGAAAATAATAATCAAGGCTCATCTTCTGTGTAGAGAAGCCATGCATTTTCATCCAAGCTGTGTTCATTGAGGACAAAGTGCAATTCATGGAAAAGTGTTTTTCACTGTCATTTAACCAGGCTATCGTGTGGAAGACAGACAAACATTTATTTTGTAATGGTTCGTTGGTCTAGGGGTATGATTCTCGCTTAGGGTGCGAGAGGTCCCGGGTTCAAATCCCGGACGATCCCAAGACATCTACATAGGTGTGGAACAGGTTTAGTTTAGGTATCAACAATTGTTCTTTGGAAGCAATGTGTACTTCACAATGGCATCAATACTGTGCCCTGCTAGAAACGTTGTGTTGAGTTTGGGCAAATAATGATCAAGGCTCATCTTCTGTGTAGAGAAGCCATGCATTTTCATCCAAGCTGTGTTCATTGAGGACAAAGTGCAATTCATGGAAAAGTGTTTTTCACTGTCATTTAACCAGGCTATCGTGTGGAAGACAGACAAACATTTATTTTGTAATGGTTCGTTGGTCTAGGGGTATGATTCTCGCTTAGGGTGCGAGAGGTTCCCGGGTTCAAATCCCGGACGAGCCCAAGACATCTACATAGGTGTGGAACAGGTTTAGTTTAGGTATCAACAATTGTTCTTTGGAAGCAATGTGTACTTCAACAATGGCATCAATACTGTGCCCAGAACAGATAACAAATCGCCTGAACATGGTACAAACAGGTTTTAACATGTGTGACAAAGGCGTTGCACTGGGCTATATCATGCAATCAAAAGTGAAACTTATGCTCGCTCCATTGCGGAGATATTCCTGCGAGAGTGCGGAAAACTTAAATGTATTTATTTATTTCAAATGTAAAATGTTACCAATATACTCACGGACCACTAGGGGGCACTCACGGACCACCAGTGGTCCGCGGACCACACTTTGAAATACACTGGTCTAGGGGTATGATTCTCGCTTAGGGTGCGAGAGGTCCCGAGTTCAAATCCCGGACGAGCCCAAGACATCTACATAGGTGTGGAACAGGTTTAGTTTTAGGTATCAAAAATTGTTCGTTGGAAGCAATGTGTACTTCAAAATTTGACCAATACTGTGCCCCTGCTAGAAAATGTATGTTGAGTTGGGGCAAATAATGATCAAGGCTCATCTTCTGTGTAGAGAAGCCATCAATTGTTATCCAAGCTATGTTCATTCAGGACAAAGTGCAATAAACAGAATATCGTTGGGAAGACCAAAAAAAAAGCTTTTGTCATGGCTCGTTGGTCTAGGGGTATGATTCTCGCTTTGGGTGCGAGAGGTCCCGGGTTCAAATCCCGGACGAGCCCAAGACATCTACATAGGTGTGGAACAGGTTTAGTTTAGGTATCAACAATTGTTCTTTGGAAGCAATGTGTACTTCACAATTTGACCAATACTGTGCCCTGCTAGAAACTTTATGTTGAGTTTGGGAAAATAATAATCAAGGCTCATCTTCTGTGTAGAGAAGCCATGCATTTTCATCCAAGCTGTGTTCATTGAGGACAAAGTGCAATTCATGGAAAAGTGTTTTTCACTGTCATTTAACCAGGCTATCGTGTGGAAGACAGACAAACATTTATTTTGTAATGGTTCGTTGGTCTAGGGGTATGATTCTCGCTTAGGGTGCGAGAGGGTCCCGGGTTCAAATCCCGGACGATCCCAAGACATCTACATAGGTGTGGAACAGGTTTAGTTTTAGGTATCAACAATTGTTCTTTGGAAGCAATGTGTACTTCACAATGGCATCAATACTGTGCCCTGCTAGAAACGTTGTGTTGAGTTTGGGCAAATAATGATCAAGGCTCATCTTCTGTGTAGAGAAGCCATGCATTTTCATCCAAGCTGTGTTCATTGAGGACAAAGTGCAATTCATGGAAAGTGTTTTTCACTGTCATTTAACCAGGCTATCGTGTGGAAGACAGACAAACATTTATTTTGTAATGGTTCGTTGGTCTAGGGGTATGATTCTCGCTTAGGGTGCGAGAGGTCCCGGGTTCAAATCCCGGACGAGCCCAAGACATCTACATAGGTGTGGAACAGGTTTAGTTTAGGTATCAACAATTGTTCTTTGGAAGCAATGTGTACTTCACAATGGCATCAATACTGTGCCCAGAACAGATAACAAATCGCCTGAACATGGTACAAACAGGTTTTAACATGTGTGACAAAGGCGTTGCACTGGGCTATATCATGCAATCAAAAGTGAAACTTAAGCTCTCTCCATTGCGGAGATATTCCTGCGAGAGTGCGGAAAACTTAAATGTATTTATTTATTTCAAATGTAAAATGTTACCAATATAATCGCGGACCACTAGGGGAACTCACGGACCACCAGTGGTCCGCGGACCACACTTTGAAAAACACTGGTCTAGGGGTATGATTCTCGCTTAGGGTGCGAGAGGTCCCGATTTCAAATCCCGGACGAGCCCAAGACATCTACATAGGTGTGGAACAGGTTTAGTTTAGGTATCAAAAATTGTTCGTTGGGAAGCAATGTGTACTTCAAAATTTGACCAATACTGTGCCCTGCTAGAAAATGTATGTTGAGTTGGGGCAAATAATGATCAAGGCTCATCTTCTGTGTAGAGAAGCCATCAATTGTTATCCAAGCTATGTTCATTCAGGACAAAGTGCAATAAACAGAATATCGTTGGGAAGACCAAAAAAAAAGCTTTTGTCATGGCTCGTTGGTCTAGGGGTATGATTCTCGCTTTGGGTGCGA
>JAMFTG010001308.1:50000-52500 GCA_023974075.1 Chaenocephalus aceratus | reverse complement strand
GTGCGAGAGGTCCCGAGTTCAAATCCCGGACGAGCCCAAGACATCTACATAGGTGTGGAACAGGTTTAGTTTAGGTATCAAAAATTGTTCGTTGGAAGCAATGTGTACTTCAAAATTTGACCAATACTGTGCCCTGCTAGAAAATGTATGTTGAGTTGGGGCAAATAATGATCAAGGCTCATCTTCTGTGTAGAGAAGCCATCAATTGTTATCCAAGCTATGTTCATTCAGGACAAAGTGCAATAAACAGAATATCGTTGGGAAGACCAAAAAAAAGCTTTTGTCATGGCTCGTTGGTCTAGGGGTATGATTCTCGCTTTGGGTGCGAGAGGTCCCGGGTTCAAATCCCGGACGAGCCCAAGACATCTACATAGGTGTGTAACAGGTTTAGTTTAGGTATCAAAAAATGTTCGTTGGAAGCAATGTGTACTTCACAATTTGACCAATACTGTGCCCTGCTAGAAACTTTATGTTGAGTTTGGGCAAATAATGATCAAGGCTCATCTTCTGTGTAGAGAAGCCATGCATTTTCATCCAAGCTGTGTTCATTGAGGACAAAGTGCAATTCATGGAAAAGTGTTTTTCACTGTCATTTAACCAGGCTATCGTGTGGAAGACAGACAAACATTTATTTTGTAATGGTTCGTTGGTCTAGGGGTATGATTCTCGCTTAGGGTGCGAGAGGTCCCGGGTTCAAATCCCGGACGAGCCCAAGACATCTACATAGGTGTGGAACAGGTTTAGTTTAGGTATCAACAATTGTTCTTTGGAAGCAATGTGTACTTCACAATGGCATCAATACTGTGCCCTGCTAGAAACGTTGTGTTGAGTTGGGGCAAACAATGAACAAGGCTCATCTTCTGTGTAGAGAAGCCATCCATTGCTATCCAAGCTATGTTCATTGAGGACAAAGTGCAATAAACAGAATATCGTTGGGAAGACCAAAAGACACCCATTTGTCATGGTTCGTTGGTCTAGAAGTATGATTCTCGCTTAGGGTGCGAGATGTCCCGGGTTCAAATCCCGGACGAGCCCAAGACATCTACATAGGTGTGGAACAGCTTTAGTTTAGGTATCAAAAAATGTTCGTTGGAAGCAATGGGTACTTCACAATTTCACCAATACTGTGCCCTGCTAGAAAATGTATGTTGAGTTGGGGCAAATAATGATCAAGGCTCATCTTCTGTGTCGAGAATCCATCAATTGTTATCCAAGCTATGTTCATTGGGGACAAAGTGCAATAAACAGAATTTCGTTGGGAAGACCAAAAAACCCCGATTTGTCATGGCTCGCTGGTCTAGGGCAGTGTTTCTCAAACTTTTTCATACCAAGGACCACTTAACCAATAAAAAAACACTCGCGGACCGCCTAACTCCACAAATATAAAAATACACATGGTTTTTATAGAACAGATTACAAATCGCCTGAACATGGTACAAACAGGTTTTAACATGTGTGACAAAGGCGTTGCACTGGGCTATATCATGCAATCAAAAGTGAAACTTAAGCTCGCTCCATTGCGGAGATATTCCTGCGAGAGTGCGGAAAACTTAAATGTATTTATTTATTTCAAATGTAAAATGTTACCAATATACTCACGGACCACTAGGGGGCACTCACGGACCACCAGTGGTCCGCGGACCACACTTTGAAAAACACTGGTCTAGGGGTATGATTCTCGCTTAGGGTGCGAGAGGTCCCGAGTTCAAATCCCGGACGAGCCCAAGACATCTACATAGGTGTGGAACAGGTTTAGTTTAGGTATCAAAAATTGTTCGTTGGAAGCAATGTGTACTTCAAAATTTGACCAATACTGTGCCCTGCTAGAAAATGTATGTTGAGTTGGGGCAAATAATGATCAAGGCTCATCTTCTGTGTAGAGAAGCCATCAATTGTTATCCAAGCTATGTTCATTCAGGACAAAGTGCAATAAACAGAATATCGTTGGGAAGACCAAAAAAAAAGCTTTTGTCATGGCTCGTTGGTCTAGGGGTATGATTCTCGCTTTGGGTGCGAGAGGTCCCGGGTTCAAATCCCGGATGAGCCCAAGACATCTACATAGGTGTGTAACAGGTTTAGTTTAGGTATCAAAAAATGTTCGTTGGAAGCAATGTGTACTTCACAATTTGACCAATACTGTGCCCTGCTAGAAACTTTATGTTGAGTTTGGGCAAATAATGATCAAGGCTCATCTTCTGTGTAGAGAAGCCATGCATTTTCATACAAGCTGTGTTCATTGAGGACAAAGTGCAATTCATGGAAAAGTGTTTTTCACTGTCATTTAACCAGGCTATCGTGTGGAAGACAGACAAACATTTATTTTGTAATGGTTCGTTGGTCTAGGGGTATGATTCTCGCTTAGGGTGCGAGAGGTCCCGGGTTCAAATCCCGGACGAGCCCAAGACATCTACATAGGTGTGGAACAGGTTTAGTTTAGGTATCAAACAATTGTTCTTTGGAAGCAATGTGTACTTCACAATGGCATCAATACTGTGCCCTG
>JAMFTG010001308.1:35000-45000 GCA_023974075.1 Chaenocephalus aceratus | reverse complement strand
AGGCTATCGTGTGGAAGACAGACAAACATTTATTTTGTAATGGTTCGTTGGTCTAGGGGTATGATTCTCGCTTAGGGTGCGAGAGGTCCCGGGTTCAAATCCCGGACGAGCCCAAGACATCTACATAGGTGTGGAACAGGTTTAGTTTAGGTATCAACAATTGTTCTTTGGAAGCAATGTGTACTTCACAATGGCATCAATACTGTGCCCTGCTAGAAATGTTGTGTTGAGTTGGGGCAAACAATGAACAAGGCTCATCTTCTGTGTAGAGAAGCCATCAATTGCTATCCAAGCTATGTTCATTGAGGACAAAGTGCAATAAACAGAATTTCGTTGGGAAGACCAAAAAACCCCGATTTGTCATGGCTCGCTGGTCTAGGGCAGTGTTTCACAAACTTTTACATACCAAGGAACACTTAACCAATAAAAAAACACTCGCGGACCGCCTAACTCCACAAATATAAAAATACACATGGTTATTATAGAACATATTACAAATCGCCTGAACATGGTACAAACAGGTTTTAACATGTGTGACAAAGGCGTTGCACTGGGCTATATCATGCAATCAAAAGTGAAACTTAAGCTCACTCCATACCCTAGGGACCAGAGGGTACAATGGTTGGACATTTACTACCGGCCGCGGTCTGCCTAGTGCCAGGGTCCATATAACCGACCGCAATGCATAGCGGGAAGTCGGTTATATAGACATCAACAAAATAAGTGTTTAACGGTGACTAGTTTATGCGGGGAAAAGAGTGCTCAAAATCGGATTCAACTGGCCATTTCATCCACACCTCACGACTCCCATCAAAAGTGATTGAAATGTACAGGAATCTGTACATTTCATCCACATTTGACGACCCGAGCAGGGTGACTTTGTTACCCAGGAATAAGTGTCTGAAAGTCAGGGAAGATTACTTTAAACACAGGGTACACATGGCTGTATTACCCAGCAATTAGTGTGTGAAAGATGGGTAAGTTTGCTGTGAATTTAAGGGAGATATGGCCCTTTCAAACAGGGAGATGTACACGGCTTTATTACCCCGGATTTAGTATCTCAAAGCCTGGTAAGATTACTTTAAATGCTTGGTGCACATGGCTGTATTACCCATGAATTAGTGTGTGAAAGCTGGGTAAGTTTGATGTGAATTTAAGGAAGATATGGCCATTTCATCTACACCTCACGACTCCCATCAAAAGTGATTGAAATGTACAGGAATCTGTACATTTCATCCACATTTGACGACCCGAGCAGGGTGACATTGTTACCCAGGAATAAGTGTCTGAAAGTCAGGGAAGATTACTTTAAACACAGGGTACACATGGCTGTATTACCCAGCAATTAGTGTGTGAAAGATGGGTAAGTTTGCTGTGAATTTAAGGGAGATATGGCCCTTTCAAACAGGGAGATGTACACGGCTTTATTACCCCGGATTTAGTGTCTCAAAGCCCGGTAAGATTACTTTAAATGCATTGTGCACATGGCTGTATTACCCATGAATTAGTGTGTGAAAGCTGGGTAAGTTTGATGTGAATTTATGGAAGATATGGCCATTTCATCCACACCTCACGACTCCCATTAAAAGTGATTGAAATGTACAGGAATCTGTCCATTTCAATCACATTTGACGACGCATGCAGGGTGACTTTCTTCCCCAGGAATTAGTGTCTGAAAGCTGGGTAAGATTACTTTAAACACAGGGTACACATGGCTGTATTACCCAGCAATTAGTGTGTGAAAGATGGGTAAGTTTGCTGTGAATTTAAGGGAGATATGGCCCTTTCAAACACACCTCACGACTCCCATCAAAAGTGATTGAAATGTACAGGAATCTGTCCATTTCATTCACATTTGACGACCCGAGCAGGGTGACTTTGTTACCCAGGAATAAGTGTCTGAAAGTCGGAGAAGATTACTCAGGGTATACAGGACTTTCACCCTCCCCCGTTGGCACTTAGCCGTTTTTCAAGAATCATCCATACATACCCTAGGGACCAGAGGGTACAATGGTTGGACATTTACTACCGGCCGCGGTCTGCCTAGTGCCAGGGTCCATATAACCGACCGCAATGCATAGCGGGAAGTCGGTTATATAGACATCAACAAAATAAGTGTTTAACGGTGACTAGTTTATGCGGGGAAAAGAGTGCTCAAAATCGGATTCAACTGGCCATTTCATCCACACCTCACGACTCCCATTAAAAGTGATTGAAATGTACAGGAATCTGTACATTTCATCCACATTTGATGACCCGTCATGGGTGACTTTCTTCCCCAGGAATTAGTGTCTGAAAGCTGGGTAAGATTACTTTAAATACTGGGTACACATGGCTTCATTACCCATGAATTAGTGTGTGAAAGCTGGGTAAGTTTGATGTGAATTTAAGGAAGATATGGCCATTTCATCCACACCTGATGACTCCCATTAAAAGTGATTGAAATGTACAGGAATCTGTCCATTTCATTCACATTTCTTACCCAGGAATTAGTGTCTGAAAGCTGGGTAAGATTACTTTAAATACAGGGTGCACATGGCTGTATTACCCATGAATTAGTGTGTGAAAACTGGGTAAGTTTGATGTGAATTTAAGGGAGATATGGTCATTTCATCCACACCTGAATACTCCCATCAAAAGTGATTGAAATGTACAGGAATCTGTCCATTTCAATCACATTTGACGACCCGTCCAGGGTGACTTTGTTACCCAGGAATTAGTGTCTGAAAGCTGGGTAAGATTACTTTAAATACTGGGTACACATGGCTTCATTACCCATGAATTAGTGTGTGAAAGCTGGGTAAGTTTGATGTGAATTTAAGGGAGATATGGTCATGTCATCCACACCTGAATACTCCCATCAAAAGTGATTGAAATGTACAGGAATCTGTCCATTTCAATCACATTTGACGACCCGAGCAGGGTGACTTTGTTACCCAGGAATAAGTGTCTGAAAGTCGGGGAAGATTACTTTAAATACAGGGTGCACATGGCTGTATTACCCATTAATTAGTGTGTGAAAGCTGGGTAAGTTTGATGTGAATTTAAGGGAGATATGGTCATTTCATCCACACCTGAATACTCCCATCAAAAGTGATTGAAATGTACAGGAATCTGTCCATTTCAATCACATTTGACGACCCGTCCAGGGTGACTTTGTTACCCAGGAATTAGTGTCTGAAAGCTGGGTAAGATTACTTTAAATACAGGGTGCACATGGCTGTATTACCCATGAATTAGTGTGTGAGAGATGGGTAAGTTTGCTGTGAATTTAAGGAAGATATGGCCATTTCATCCACACCTGATGACTCCCATACAAAGTGATTGAAATGTACAGGAATCTGTCCATTTCAATCACATTTGACGACCCTTCCAGGGTGACTTTGTTACCCATGAATTAGTGTCTGAAAGATGGGTAAGATTACTTTAAATACAGGGTGCACATGGCTGTATTACCCATGAATTAGTGTGTGAAAGATGGGTAAGTTTGATGTGAATTTAAGGAAGATATGGCCATTTCATCCACACCTGATGACTCCCATTAAAAGTGATTGAAATGTACAGGAATCTGTCCATTTCAATCACATTTGATGACCCGTCCAGGGTGACTTTCTTCCCCAGGAATTAGTGTCTGAAAGCTGGGTAAGATTACTTTAAATACTGGGTGCACATGGCTGTATTACCCAGCAATTAGTGTGTGAAAGATGGGTAAGTTTGATGTGAATTTAAGGAAGATATGGCCATTTCATCCACACCTCACGACTCCCATACAAAGTGATTGAAATGTACAGGAATCTGTCCATTTCAATCACATTCGACGACCCCATTAGAAATGCATGAAATGTACAGGACTCTGTCCATTTCATCCACATTTGACGACCCGTCAAGGGTGGCTTTCTTAACCATTATGTACACCGACAAAGCCACCTCTTCGGGGCCGCTCCAAGACCCCCAAAACACGGACGCAGCAGCCCCAGCATCTCTCCCTGACATGAGCAAACAGGTTATTTCAGACTTCCATGAAATACCCCGGGGAAAAGCACCTCTCTGTGGCCGCTCCAAGACCCCCAAAACACGGACTAAGGAGCTCCAGGATCTCTCCCTGACATGCGTACTTCCAGAACCTCGCACACCTTGGGTCCCCGGGCCCCCGAACTTAAGCACTCCCCCCACGGACTAAACCAAGATGATCACACCCTCAAGAATCTCGTGCCCCTGGGAATCTTAAAGGGGGGTGTATTTTGCGGTGCTTTACCGTCCGCCCATCGGCACCCATAGTCGGCCTTCTTCACAGCAGCAGCACCCAACCTCCATGGAGGATTTTTCTCGTGCCCCTGGCAACACTTAAAGGGGTCTACTTTGCGGTGCTTTACCGTCCGCCCATCGGCACCCATAGTCGGCCTTCTTCACAGCAGCAGCACCCAACCTCCATGGAGGATTTTTCTCGTGCCCCTGGCAACACTTAAAGGGGGTCTACTTTGCGGTGCTTTACCGTCCGCCCATCGGCACCCATAGTCGGCCTTCTTCACAGCAGCAGCACCCAACCTCCATGGAGGATTTTTCTCGTGCCCCTGGCAACACTTAAAGGGGGTCTACTTTGCGGTGCTTTACCGTTCGCCCATCGGCACCCATAGTCGGCCTTCTTCACAGCAGCACCACCCACCCTCAAGTGGAGGATTTTTCTCGTGCCCCTGGCAACACTTAAAGGGGGTCTACTTTGCGGTGCTTTACCGTCCGCCCATCGGCACCCATAGTCGGCCTTCTTCACAGCAGCACCACCCACCCTCCAGTGGAGGATTTTTCTCGTGCCCCTGGCAACACTTAAAGGGGGTCTACTTTGCGGTGCTTTACCGTCCGCCCATCGGCACCCATAGTCGGCCTTCTTCACAGCACCACCTGCCCTGCTGGAGGTTCACACTTTAACTTTTTTTACCCTCTTCTACCTTACAAATCATCCCACACTTGAGCACTCCTCACTCGGACTAAACACCTCCATGCTACCACCAGAACCAGAATATCGTGCCCCTGGAGATCTTGAAGGAAATAAAACCATAGTGGGCTTTAAAAACAGAAGACTTAGTAATTTTAACAAACTTTATTTACAGTAATATTGACAGTAATAAATACATTCACACAGGATATAAAGTATTTACAAGGGGACTGATTACAACAACACACTGCATATTTACAAGTTGATCACTGGCAAAAGTGGGTGAAGTTGGGGCAGAGTATGGCACCCTCTCTTCACCCATGTCTGAGGGGCTGTGTTCGGCCAGTGACTGGTCCCTCGTCGCTCGCCAAGCGTTGACATGTCTTGGTAGGGAGTCTTGGTAGGGAGCCGGGCTGTGCTCCTCTCCAGAGATGTCACTGTCGATGTCAATACCCGCAAAAGTGTCTTCATTTCCCGCTGCTACTGCTGTCGATGCCGCCGCCGCTGCTTGCAGTGACTCTGTGAAGAGCAACCGAATGTCCGCAGCCTCCTTCAAAGAAGGATTATTCGCGTAAAATTTGTCCGCAGTTGCAGTGTTGTGACACATGAAATCACTCACTCGTTGGCGGTTGCCTTTGTCTTGAAACCTCTTCGCATTATCGGCGTGGACTGTGCGGAGGTCGGTGAAGTTAATGGGACCGTGGAGCCCCACATCAGCCCATGCCAACCTCAGGGAGTAGGCAAGCTTCCTGAACGGGTTCTTCCCCTCTGTGTATAGAAAGTAACGGCTCTGGGTGCAGGTCAGCGTACCCTTGATTTCCAGCCACCTCTTCATCCATCCAAATTCTTTTACGGTGAGGTACAGCTGCGCTTCCCCGAACGCGTTGGCCGTCTTGTGGTTGCTTACCTGTTATGACAGAGTTAGAGAGTGTCAATACAATGTCAATCATGCATATAACTGCCAGAATAAATGCATTGATTAATAGCACTCACATGAACCAGGTAGCCGAAGGCAGTGCCAGTTGTATCCGCCTTTCGGACCTCGGCGTTGGTCATGTTGGAGTAGACCCCCGGACGATGGCCGTAAATGCAGCTCCAATGAAGAGTCATATACCCATAGAGCAGGGTCCGGGTTGCGGTAGTCGGATTGCTGGCCATCACATCCAGGAGCTGAGGGATGCGAGTGGTGGTCGAAGTCAAGCATGTCATTAGGTCGTTGTGGCTCGGCAGACCTTCCATCTTGTCACGCTTCACTTGCATCTGGTGGATAAGTACTTTTCTCTTCAGGGACTTCAAGATGGCAACTACTTCCCGTTTGATTAAAATCATGTCGGTTTGGCTGAGCCTGCTCCCCTTGCACGGTGTGTCGGCCATGTACTTGAGAAAGTGTGATATATTCTTGATGTAGAAGTCGGAGGTCGTGACCTGAAGGCTTGACTTCATCAGGCTCCGGGACCACCCACGTATCCTCTTGAGATCCCTCAAAAAGAGCCAGTCAAACAGGCGATTGAACCCGTGAGCCATGAAACTTAGGAACGACTTCACTCTGCTCAGTTTGGAAACTGTGTTTTCCTGGAGCCTCACTGGTGGGTCGATACCTGCATAATGCTCCCGGTATCCTTGAAGATACTCCTCTGTGAAATATAAACAGTACTTTAATGACAACACATCGTGTGTTACAGAAACTGCATGTGTCACATAGCCAACACACTTACCCATGACCCGTGGGAATGTGATGTCCCGCATTATATTTCCCCGGCCCCTGCCCCGGAACCAGGGGGAATGGATGGGAGGGGAGGTTGACGAGGCCTCGGTATGCATGGATGCAGGCTCTGAGGAGCTGGATGAATGTGTGTGAGAGCCAGTGGGGGACTCGCTGCAGGCGGGAATGGGAGACTTGCTGCAGGAGGGACCTTTCGACTTGGACAGCCTCGTTGGTGTCGACTCTGTTCGGGGTCGTTTCTTCAGAATGACCCGCTCTCGTTCCTCCCCATCGAACGCGGGCATGTCCCCGGCCCGCTGATCCATCCTCTGTCGCTTGTGCTTTATCCTCTGCTGCAACTTGCAGCGCAGGGATTTCACCTCAGCAGCATATATGTCCCGCTGAGCCCTCACTGCGTTTGCCTCCAGCCTCCATTCTTTGCAGTCCGGGTTGTCACATTCATTCACCGGGGACAAGGGTGGAGGTTGTGACAGTATATCGTCGTCTGCCACCATGTCAACAGCCCAAGCGGTAATCATTTCTATGGTGGGGTTTGTCATTCGGAGTTCATAAAGCTCCTTCTTGGCCACTGTCATTTTCAGTTTATTTCGAACCACATGTAGTTCCTCCCGGGCCAGCTCAACATGGTCTCTGGCCAAGTGGCGATCCAGCCTTGTGCCCCGGTACTCGCATCCCAGAATGGTACAGGGATGGAGCCTAATGTTGGTCCGTCCGTTGGCCAACAACAGCAGAATTTTTCTTTCAACCAAGTTACGCACACCATGGCGCCTCTGCAGGTGCTTGCTCAGGGCACGGTAGGAACTATTACAGATCGGACAACGGACCGCCATCCGACCTGTATTCTTGAGCATTTCGGTACCGGGAAATGTCACCAGAATCGTGAGTAAAAAAGAAGGAAGCGTGAAAAGACTCACGAAAGATGCACTCAGCTTATTTTCAAATCGGTGTTTGTTTTCATTTGCATCATGGTGCGGTGTCCCATTTAGGCACTCGTTAGGCGGGCAGAGATCCCTGTAATCTCCCCTCACGTTCCTCCAGAGTCTGGTTCTCCCAAAGGATACCCGACAGTTTCGGGTACGACAACGTGGGGATAACAGTACCCTCCGGGCGATCCGTCCCCCAGGGGGACGGAGGCATTGAACCCCTCTCACCTGCTCCCGGAGGAGGCAGGGGAGTCAGGGGAGTCAGGTACCCAGAGGGCGCACGGTGGACGGCCAGGGCGAGGCCGCCACACCGCGCTGGAGTCAGGGTCCCGGTGAGGCGCAGGACGGAGCACCCGGCAGTAGCCTCCAGCAGACCCCCGCGCGGTTCCCTCGGAAGAGGTGGAGAGGCGGGTGTTTCCATCTGCTGGCGGGTTGCCGGGGTAACAGCATCCTCCGGGGAGGCATTGAACCCCTCTCACCTGCTCCCGGAGGAGGCAGGGGAGTCAGGGGAGTCAGGTACCCAGAGGGCGCACGGTGGACGGCCAGGGCGAGGCCGCCACACCGCGCTGGAGTCAGGGTCCCGGTGAGGCGCAGGACGGAGCACCCGGCAGTAGCCTCCAGCAGACCCCCGCGCGGTTCCCTCGGAAGAGGTGGAGAGGCGGGTGTTTCCATCTGCTGGCGGGTTGCCGGGGTAACAGCATCCTCCGGGGAGGCATTGAACCCCTCTCACCTGCTCCCGGAGGAGGCAGGGGAGTCAGGGGAGTCAGGTACCCAGAGGGCGCATGGTGGACGGCCAGGGCGAGGCCGCCACACCGCGCTGGAGTCAGGGTCCCGGTGAGGCGCAGGACGGAGCACCCGGCAGTAGCCTCCAGCAGACCCCCGCGCGGTTCCCTCGGAAGAGGTGGAGAGGCGGGTGTTTCCATCTGCTGGCGGGTTGCCGGGGTAACAGCATCCTCCGGGGAGGCATTGAACCCCTCTCACCTGCTCCCGGAGGAGGCAGGGGAGTCAGGAGAGTCAGGTACCCAGAGGGCGCACGGTGGACGGCCAGGGCGAGGCCGCCACACCGCGCTGGAGTCAGGGTCCCGGTGAGGTGCAGGACGGAGCACCCGGCAGTAGCCTCCAGCAGACCCCCGCGCGGTTCCCTCGTCCCTCGGAAGAGGTGGAGAGGCGGGTGTTTCCATCTGCTGGCGGGTTGCCGGGGAGAACGCCCTTAACGTTGTGTGAGAACCATGATTGGGGGTCATACAGGCAACCATTTTAGCCGAAAATAGTGTCTCGTTATTCCGTGACAACTCCCCTTGCATTCATCCAGAGTGAAAATGGATAAAATGTATCCGAAAATAGTGTTCCATAAGGCGGGTAGAGTCCCCTGACAACTCCCCCTACCTCCCTCCAGAGTCGGAAAAAGTATAAGTTAACTTTTTGGAAGAACCATAGAAAAGGGTGAAAATGGATAAAATGTATCCGAAAATAGTGTTCCATATGGCGGGTAGAGTCCCCTGACAACTCCCCTACCTTCCTCCAGAGTCGGAAAAAGTATAAGTTAACTTTTTGGAAGAACCATAAAAAAGGGTGAAAATGGATAAAATGTATCCCAAAATAGTGCCTCTTGAGGCGGGTAGAGTCCCCTGACAACTCCCCTTGACTTCCTCCAGACAACAGTTTGAAAACTTAGTTTTGTGAGAACCATGATTGGGGGTCCTCCTGGCAACAATTTCATCCGATCCAAAGTGCTCCTGAGGCGGATACATTCCTCCATGATTTCCCCATCATGTGAAAATAGCTCGTTTTTTTCTAAGTGCTCTCAAAAACCGGGTTTCCGATTTCGTGCAGATGGTAGCTTGGAAAAGATGAATGAATTTTTTGGACGGAGGAGGGGAGCTCTGGTTTCCCCTCTCCGTTGTAAATTGCAACGGGGGAGTGCAAAAGTGTCCGGGGCTTCGTCCCGAAGCGCCGAAGACTTGACCCCCTCCCCCGTTTTTCCAGAATTTTCAAAAACTTCATTTTTGATTATTTTAACATATAATTGACCGTTTTCTTTACTTTTTTTTGCTTTCCACGGGTGGGGACCCATGGCAGGCCGCCTATGAGCTTCCAAATTCGGCCTGGAACCTCCGGGAATTATGGGTTAAGCTCCATATACTGACGACTCCCATTAAAAATGCATGAAATGTACAGGAATCTGTCCATTTCAATCACATTCGACGACCCCATTAAAAATGCATGAAATGTACAGGAATCTGTCCATTTCAATCACATTCGACGACCCCATTAAAAATGCATGAAATGTACAGGAATCTGTCCATTTCAATCACATTTGATGACCCGTCCAGGTGACTTTCTTACCCAGGAATTAGTGTCTGAAAGCTGGGTAAGATTACTTTAAATACAGGGTGCACATGGCTGTATTACCCATGAATTAGT
>JAMFTG010001308.1:0-30000 GCA_023974075.1 Chaenocephalus aceratus | reverse complement strand
CTCTCGCACCCGAAGAGGGAATCATACCCCTAGACCAACGAACCATTACAAAATAAATGTTTGTCTGTCTTCCACACGATAGCCTGGTTAAATGACAATGAAAAACACTTTTCCATGAATTGCACTTTGTAGTCAATGAACACAGCTTGGATGAAAATGCATGGCTTCTCTCCACAGAAGATGAGCCTTGATCATGATTGGCCCGAACTCAACATTAGGTTTCTAGCAAGGCACAGTATTGATCAAATCGTGAAGTCCATATTGCTTCCAACGAACAATTTTTGATACCTAAAGTAAACCTGTTCCACACCTATGTAGATGTCTTGGGCTCGTCCGGGATTTGAACCCGGGACCTCTCACACACAAAGCGAGAATCATACCCCTAGACCAACGAGCCATGACAAATGGGGTTTTTTTGGTCTTCCCAACGGTATTTTGTTTATTGCACTTTGTCCTGAATGAACATAGCTTGGATAACAATTGATGGCTTCTCTACACAGAAGAGGAGCCTTGGTCATTATTTGCCCCAACTCAACATAAAGTTTCTAGCAGGGCAAAGTATTGGTCAAATTGTGAAGTACACATTGCTTCCAACGAACAATTTTTGATAACTAAACTAAACCTGTTCCACCGCTATTTAGATGTCTTGGGCTCGTCCGGGATTTGAACCCGGGACCTCTCGCACCCGAAGCGAGAATCATACCCCTAGACCAACGAGCCATGACAAATGGGTTTTTTTGGTCTTCCCAACGGTATTTTGTTTATTGCACTTTGTCCTGAATGAACATAGCTTGGATAACAATTGATGGCTTCTCTACACAGAAGAGGAGCCTTGGTCATTATTTGCCTCAACTCAACATAAAGTTTCTAGCAGGGCACAGTATTGGTCAACTTGTGAAGTACACATTGCTTCCAACGAACAATTTTTGATAACTAAACTAAACCTGTTCCACACCTATTTAGATGTCTTGGGCTCATCCGGGATTTGAACCCGGGACCTCCCGCACCCTAAGCAAGAATCATACCCCTAGACCAACGAACCATTACAAAATAAATGTTTGTCTGTCTTCCACACGATAGCCTGGTTAAATGACAATGAAAAACACTTTTCCATGAATTGCACTTTGTCCTCAATGAACACAGCTTGGATGAAAATGCATGGCTTCTCTACACAGAAGATGAGCCTTGATCATGATTGGCCCGAACTCAACATTAGGTTTCTAGCAAGGCACAGTATTGATCAAATCGTGAAGTCCATATTGCTTCCAACGAACAATTTTTGATACCTAAAGTAAACCTGTTCCACACCTATGTAGATGTCTTGGGCTCGTCCGGGATTTGAACCCGGGACCTCTCACACACAAAGCGAGAATCATACCCCTAGACCAACGAGCCATGACAAATGTTTTTTTTTTGGTCTTCCCAACGGTATTCTGTTTATTGCACTTTGTCCTGAATGAACATAGCTTGGATGACAATTGATGGCTTCTCTACACAGAAGATGAGCCTTGATCATTGATTGCCCCAACTCAACATAAAGTTTATAGCAGGGCACAGTATTGGTCAAATTGTGAAGCACACATTGCTTCCAACAAACAATTGTTGATACCTAAACTAAACCTGTTCCACACCTATTGAGATGTATTGGGCTCGTCCAGGATTTGAACCCGGGACCTCTCTCACCCTAAGCGAGAATCATACCCCTAGACCAACGAACCATTACAAAATAAATGTTTGTCTGTCTTCCACACGATAGCCTGGTTAAATAACAATGAAAAACACTTTTCCATGAATTGCACTTTGTCCTCAATGAACACAACTTGGATGGAAATTCATGGGTTCTCTACACAGAAGATGAGCTTTGATAATTATTTGCCCGAAGTCAACAATAGGTTTCTAGCAAGGCACAGTATTGATCAAATCGTGAAGTCCATATTGCTTCCAACGAACAATTTTTGTAACCTAAACTAAACCTGTTCCACACCTATTTAGATGTCTTGGGCTCGTCCGGGATTTGAACCCGGGACCCTCTCGCACCCTAAGCGAGAATCATACCCCTAGACCAACGAACCATTACAAAATAAATGTTTGTCTGTCTTCCACACGATAGCCTGGTTAAATGACAATGAAAAACACTTTTCCATGAATTGCACTTTGTCCTCAATGAACACAGCTTGGATGAAAATGCATGGCTTCTCTGCACAGAAGATGAGCCTTGATAATTATTTGCCCGAAGTCAACATTAGGTTTCTAGCAAGGCACAGTATTGATCAAATCGTGAAGTCCATATTGCTTCCAACGAACAATTTTTGATACCTAAACTAAACCTGTTCCACACCTATTGAGATGTATTGGGCTCGTCCGGGATTTGAACCCGGGACCTCTCTCACCCTAAGCGAGAATCATACCCCTAGACCAACGAACCATTACAAAATAAATGTTTGTCTGTCTTCCACACGATAGCCTGGTTAAATGACAATGAAAAACACTTTTCCATGAATTGCACTTTGTCCTCAATGAACACAGCTTGGATGAAAATGCATGGCTTCTCTACACAGAAGATGAGCCTTGATCATGCTTGGCCCGAACTCAACATTAGGTTTCTAGCAAGGCACAGTATTGATCAAATCTTGAAGTCCATATTGCTTCCAACGAACTATTTTTGATACCTAAAGTAAACCTGTTCCACACCTATGTAGATGTCTTGGGCTCGTCCGGGATTTGAACCCGGGACCTCTAGAACCCTAAGCGAGAATCATACCCCTAGACCAACGAACCATTAAAAAATAAATGTGTTTCTGTCTTCCACACGATAGCCTGGTTAAATGACAATGAAAAACACTTTTCCATGAATTGCACTTTGTCCTCAATGAACACAGCTTGGATGAAAATGCATGGCTTCTCTACACAGAAGATGAGCCTTGATAATTATTTGCCCGAAGTCAACATTAGGTTTCTAGCAAGGCACAGTATTGATCAAATCGTGAAGTCCATATTGCTTCCAACGAACAATTGTTGATACCTAAACTAAACCTGTTCCACACCTATTGAGATGTATTGGGCTCGTCCGGGATTTGAACCCGGGACCTCTCTCACCCTAAGCGAGAATCATACCCCTAGACCAACGAACCATTACAAAATAAATGTTTGTCTGTCTTCCACACGATAGCCTGGTTAAATAACAATGAAAAACACTTTTCCATGAATTGCACTTTGTCCTCAATGAACACAACTTGGATGGAAATTCATGGCTTCTCTACACAGAAGATGAGCCTTGATAATTATTTGCCCGAAGTCAACAATAAGTTTCTAGCAAGGCACAGTATTGATCAAATCGTGAAGTCCATATTGCTTCCAACGAACTATTTTTGATACCTAAAGTAAACCTGTTCCACACCTATGTAGATGTCTTGGGCTCGTCCGGGATTTGAACCCGGGACCTCTCGCACCCAAAGCGAGAATCATACCCCTAGACCAACGAGCCATGACAAATAGTTTTTCTTTGGTCTTCCCAACGATATTCTGTTTATTGCACTTTGTCCTGAATGAACATAGCTTGGATAACAATTGATGGCTTCTCTACACAGAAGATGAGCCTTGATCATTATTTGCCCCAACTCAACATAACGTTTTCTAGCAGGGCACAGTATTGGTCAAATTGTGAAGTACACATTGCTTCCAACGAACAATTTTTGATACCTAAACTAAACCTGTTCCACACCTATTTAGATGTCTTGGGCTCGTCCGGGATTTGAACCCGGGACCTCTCTCACCCTAAGCGAGAATCATACCCCTAGACCAACGAACCATTACAAAATAAATGTTTGTCTGTCTTCCACACGATAGCCTGGTTAAATAACAATGAAAAACACTTTTCCATGAATTGCACTTTGTCCTCAATGAACACAACTTGGATGGAAATTCATGGCTTCTCTACACAGAAGATGAGCCTTGATAATTATTTGCCCGAAGTCAACAATAGGTTTCTAGCAAGGCACAGTTTTGATCAAATCGTGAAGTCCATATTGCTTCCAACGAACAATTTTTGTAACCTAAACTAAACCTGTTCCACACCTATTGAGATGTCTTGGGCTCGTCCGGGATTTGAACCCGGGACCTCTCTCACCCTAAGCGAGAATCATACCCCTAGACCAACGAACCATTACAAAATAAATGTTTGTCTGTCTTCCACACGATAGCCTGGTTAAATAACAATGAAAAACACTTTTCCATGAATTGCACTTTGTCCTCAATGAACACAACTTGGATGGAAATTCATGGCTTCTCTACACAGAAGATGAGCCTTGATAATTATTTGCCCGAAGTCAACAATAAGTTTCTAGCAAGGCACAGTATTGATCAAATCGTGAAGTCCATATTGCTTCCAACGAACTATTTTTGATACCTAAAGTAAACCTGTTCCACACCTATGTAGATGTCTTGGGCTCGTCCGGGATTTGAACCCGGGACCTCTCGCACCCAAAGCGAGAATCATACCCCTAGACCAACGAGCCATGACAAATAGTTTTTCTTTGGTCTTCCCAACGATATTCTGTTTATTGCACTTTGTCCTGAATGAACATAGCTTGGATAACAATTGATGGCTTCTCTACACAGAAGATGAGCCTTGATCATTATTTGCCCCAACTCAACATAACGTTTCTAGCAGGGCACAGTATTGGTCAAATTGTGAAGTACACATTGCTTCCAACGAACAATTTTTGATACCTAAACTAAACCTGTTCCACACCTATTTAGATGTCTTGGGCTCGTCCGGGATTTGAACCCGGGACCTCTCTCACCCTAAGCGAGAATCATACCCCTAGACCAACGAACCATTACAAAATAAATGTTTGTCTGTCTTCCACACGATAGCCTGGTTAAATAACAATGAAAAACACTTTTCCATGAATTGCACTTTGTCCTCAATGAACACAACTTGGATGGAAATTCATGGCTTCTCTACACAGAAGATGAGCCTTGATAATTATTTGCCCGAAGTCAACAATAGGTTTCTAGCAAGGCACAGTTTTGATCAAATCGTGAAGTCCATATTGCTTCCAACGAACAATTTTTGTAACCTAAACTAAACCTGTTCCACACCTATTTAGATGTCTTGGGCTCGTCCGGGATTTGAACCCGGGACCTCTCGCACCCTAAGCGAGAATCATACCCCTAGACCAACGAACCATTACAAATCAAATGTTTGTCTGTCTTCCACACGATAGCCTGGTTAAATGACAATGAAAAACACTTTACCATGAATTGCACTTTGTCCTCAATGAACACAGCTTGGATGAAAATGCATGGCTTCTCTGCACAGAAGATGAGCCTTGATAATTATTTGCCCGACGTCAACATTAGGTTTCTAGCAAGGCACAGTATTGATCAAATCGTGAAGTCCATATTGCTTCCAACGAACAATTTTTGATACCTAAACTAAACCTGTTCCACACCTATTGAGATGTATTGGGCTCGTCCGGGATTTGAACCCGGGACCTCTCTCACCCTAAGCGAGAATCATACCCCTAGACCAACGAACCATTACAAAATAAATGTTTGTCTGTCTTCCACACGATAGCCTGGTTAAATGACAATGAAAAACACTTTTCCATGAATTGCACTTTGTCCTCAATGAACACAGCTTGGATGAAAATGCATGGCTTCTCTACACAGAAGATGAGCCTTGATCATGATTGGCCCGAACTCAACATTAGGTTTCTAGCAAGGCACAGTATTGATCAAATCTTGAAGTCCATATTGCTTCCAACGAACTATTTTTGTAACCTAAACTAAACCTGTTCCACACCTATGTAGATGTCTTGGGCTCGTCCGGGATTTGAACCCGGGACCTCTCGCACCCAAAGCGAGAATCATACCCCTAGACCAACGAGCCATGACAAATCGTTTTTCTTTGGTCTTCCCAACGGTATTCTTTTTATTGCACTTTGTCCTGAATGAACATAGCTTGGATAACAATTGATGGCTTCTCTACACAGAAGATGAGCCTTGATCATTATTTGCCCCAACTCAACATAAAGTATTTAGCAGGGCACAGTATTGGTCAAATTGTGAAGTACACATTGCTTCCAACGAACAATTTTTGATACCTAAACTAAACCTGTTCCACACCTATTTAGATGTCTTGGGCTCGTCCGGGATTTGAACCCGGGACCTCTAGAACCCTAAGCGAGAATCATACCCCTAGACCAACGAACCATTATAAAATAAATGTGTTTCTGTCTTCCACACGATAGCCTGGTTAAATGACAATGAAAAACACTTTTCCATGAATTGCACTTTGTCCTCAATGAACACAGCTTGGATGAAAATGCATGGCTTCTCTACACAGAAGATGAGCCTTGATAATTATTTGCCTGAAGTCAACATTAGGTTTCTAGCAAGGCACAGTATTGATCAAATCGTGAAGTCCATATTGCTTCCAACGAACAATTTTTGATACCTAAAATAAACCTGTTCCACACCTATTGAGATGTATTGAGCTCGTCCGGGATTTGAACCCGGGACCTCTCGCACCCTAAGCGAGAATCATACCCCTAGACCAACGAACCATTACAAAATAAATGTTTGTCTGTCTTCCACACGAGAGCCTGGTTAAATGACAATGAAAAACACTTTTCCATGAATTGCACTTTGTCCTGAATGAACATAGCTTGGATAACAATTGATGGCTTCTCTACACAGAAGATGAGCCTTGATAATTATTTGCCCGAAGTCAACATTAGATTTCTAGCAAGGCACAGTATTGATCAAATCGTAAAGTCCATATTGCTTCCAACGAACAATTTTTGTAACCTAAACTAAACCTGTTCCACACCTATTTAGATGTCTTGGGCTCGTCCGGGATTTGAACCCGGAACCTCTCGCACCCGAAGCGAGAATCATACCCCTAGACCAACGAACCATTAAAAAATAGATGTTTGTCTGTCTTCCACACGATAGCCTGATTAAGGGAAAAGGGACCACATTACTCCTGTTCTGGCTGCCTTACACTGGCTCACTATAGAACACAGGATAGAATTTAAAATTCTTCTTCTCGCCTACAAAGCCCTTAATGGGCAGGCGCCATCTTACCTTAAAGAACTCATTATACCCTACTGTCCTACTAGGGCATTGCGTTCCAAGAATGCAGGGTTGTTGGTTGTTCCTAGAGTCTCTAAAAGTACAATGGGAGCCAGAGCCTTTTCTTATCAAGCTCCACATTTGTGGAATCAGCTTCCAGTTTGTGTTCGGGCGGCAGACACCCTATCCATTTTTAAGAGTGCGCTTAAGACCTTCCTTTTTGATAAAGCTTATAGTTAGGGCTGATTAGATTCAGCCCCTAGTTTTGCTGATATAGGCTTAGTTTGTCGGGGGACATCTTACTTCTTCCTTCTCTCTGTCTATACCCGTGTACTCTCATGTTCCGAATAACCCAGCTTCCCCAAATGTCCTTCCTTTTGGTGTCTATATACGCTGGGATCCGGAGTCATGGATGATCCTGCGGTCCTGTGTCCTGGATCGCGAGCACTGGATCTTGAGTCGTGGCTGTGGTCCTGGATCATCGGTCCTGGATGGATATCCTCGTGGATTCATCTTCCTATTATACACACATGCATTTCCAAACATCTGGACTACCTATGTTGCAAATGTATTATCTTTTCAATTTACACACGGCATCTATTGCACGTCTGTCCGTCCTGGGAGAGGGATCCCTCCTCTGTTGCTCTCCCTGAGGTTTCTCCCATTTTTCCCTTTTAACTGGGTTTTCTTTGGAAGTTTTTCCTTGTACGATGTGAGGGTCTAAGGACAGAGGGTGTCGTATTGTCATACTGATATTCTGTACACACTGTGAAGACCACTGAGACAAATGTAACATTTGTGATATTGGGCTATATAAATAAACATTGATTGATTGATTGAAATGACAATGAAAAACACTTTTCGATGAATTGCACTTTGTCCTCAATGAACACAGCTTGGATGAAAATGCATGGCTTCTCTACACAGAAGATGAGCCTTGATCATGATTGGCCCGAACTCAACATTAGGTTTCTAGCAAGGCACAGTATTGATCAAATCGTGAAGTCCATATTGCTTCCAAAGAACACTTTTTGATACCTAA
This sequence comes from Chaenocephalus aceratus, assembly GCA_023974075.1. Taxonomy (NCBI): domain Eukaryota; kingdom Metazoa; phylum Chordata; class Actinopteri; order Perciformes; family Channichthyidae; genus Chaenocephalus; species Chaenocephalus aceratus. The sequence goes on along the minus strand of JAMFTG010001308.1, from coordinate 21,875 downwards.
ACTAAACCTGTTCCACACCTATTTAGATGTCTTGGGCTCGTCCGGGATTTGAACCCGGGACCTCTCGCACCCTAAGCGAGAATCATACCCCTAGACCAACAAACCATTAAAAAATAAATGTTTGTCTGTCTTCCACACGATAGCCTGGTTAAATGACAATGAAAAACACTTTTCCATGAATTGCACTTTGTCCTCAATGAACACAGCTTGGACTAAAATGCATGGCTTCTCTACACAGAAGATGAGCCTTGATCATTATTTGCCCCAACTCAACATAAAGTTTCTAGCAGGGCACAGTATTGGTCAAATTGTGAAGTACACATTGCTTCCAACGAACAATTTTTGATACCTAAACTAAACCTGTTCCACACCTATGTAGATGTCTTGGGCTCGTCCGGGATTTGAACCCGGGACCTCTCGCACCCGAAGCAAGAATCATACCCCTAGACCAGCTTTTCTCAAAGTGTGGGGCCCGGCCCACCTGTGGGGCGCAGAGATGTGATATGTGGGGCGCAGAGATGTGATAGGTGGGTTGTGAATGGACGTGATGAACGGGAGATTATTTTTTTATTTTTTTAATGACAGTGCAAAACACTTTTCCATAAATTGCACTTTGTCCTCTATATACAGGGCTTGGATTGTCTACACCAAAAGCAAAAATCATACCCCTAGACCAGGGGTGCCCAATACAGCGATCGCAAAGGTATTGTGTATATCGCATGGCATCGGGAAAAAATAAAGTTAGCCTATCACATCACCTCGCGCGGGGAGGCTCACTTCGCGGAGGGAGACTCATCTGAAGTGCAAATGCGGCGCACCTTTATGCGCTTATGCGTCGCTATTGGTGTAAGCGCGCCACAGTTTCTCCGCCGCTGCGAAGTTCTGGTGCTCGCAGTTCACTAGCACACCCCCCCATTATCCCTTGGGCCTGGAAAAGTAGCTCCCAAGCTGAAAAGGTGTGGGCACCCCTGCCCTAGACCAACGAGCCATGTCTTCTGAAATAAAACCTGCTTAAATCACAAAATACTTTCCAATAATTGCCCCTTTCCCTCTCTGAACACGGCTTGGTTTCGCTTCTATTGGCTTGCGCTCAAAGCCATTGTACATGATAGGCTAAGGGGCAGGACATTTCCGACACATCTGTAAGCGGTTGACCAACCAAACAGAGCAGAATGGGCTATGGTTTCAGACATAGTGAGAAAATAGGTGCTTCAGCAGAGGCAGTATAAAAAAAAGTAGAGCACTTAATGAACATTAACGCATTTAAAGGTCACAGTAGAAGCACAAAATACAATTCCTTTTTAAATGTGTGCAAATGTATGTGACAGCCACTATAATTATTTGTGGGTCTTGCATCTTCAGAGTCCTTTGCTTGTTGCATTTCCGTCTGTATTCAATGTGTCCAATGTCATGAACACAGTCCTAACACCCAGGATAATTGTGTGTGTTGGATGTCAACATGTAGGCCGCTGGCTCAAATGTTTTACCCAATTAAACAACCCCTGTGATCAAAATGCGTCATCCACACACTCTGGGGACGTCAACATGAGGTAAAGAAACATTTAAATAGAAAATATTCTGATTTGCAGTTCTTGATCTTATTGCAACAGTAGATAAATAATTCAAGGTTGTTCCATTACTTATATAATAACAAACTGATATAGAATTGTCTCTGAATCATCCTGAGGTTGTAAATATGTGCTGTGAGTAATTAGGCCTAACATTAAGCTTATCTTATTTATAGACTGCTCGGCCAATACGTTTCCTTTTGGCTTGCTCAGCTGTAACGAGGAATGGGCAGCATATTTACTGAAAAATCGATGTTTGGACATGTTGTCCCACTTATAATTATAAAAGAGCTCTGAATTTCTTCTCAGCTTGGGAAAGTACATTTTAAGGTTTTTTCTTTCATCCCTCTATAAAAAAGACTATTAATGGTGAAGTGTTAATGAGAAAAAATAGAATACCCTTGAGGCCTTCTGTTTCAGCTAATGGGACTGAGGAGGTGTATATTGACCTGTTTTCATAAAATTGCTAGCTCTTCAGACACAATTATTAAGTGTCAAACTCTCATCTGTAGCAAAACATTAGTGCCAATATAAGTGTTTAGCTAATCAGTGCCCATCATACAGATGTAGCACCTAATTTCCGGCGTCCCTACCGCAGTGGGGCCGTGATCGGCACGGAGTCGATCCTTGCTGAAAGGACTTGATACGCCCCCTTGATAAATTATAATGAAACCAGCTGCAATGGATCATGGATCCACCAGGGGGAGCAGTGATTAAAAAGATGCCACACTGGAACTCATGTGAAATAAACAGCTGATAGAACTATCTGATATAGCGGAGCTTTGTTAAGATCCATATGTCACGGATAGGATCATATTCTGTGCTAAATAAGAGACATGTAATCATTTACAAAACATCACCATGTTTTTATTTAACAAAATAATGTTGTTTAATCCACGTTGGCGTACTACAACTATAAAAACAATCAGTTTGTTTTTTCATCAGGAAATCCAGCCCGGCTCAAATAAACGATTTGTAATCATCATCCTCACGATCATTTAATGTATTATATGTTCACCGAATTGACATTAAAGCACTAACAAATATAAATTTGCTGTAGTCTCCAATCACAGAGCTTGAGGACTATCACAGGGTTTGTCAAACAGAGCACATGGTGTAGTCCAAACGATAGCTGGGGATTCTGGGTAGTGTAGTGTCTTCTGCCATCCTTTACTCAGAACAAATATTTGTTTCTCCGAATCGAAGGGGAAAAATACAAAAGCATTGCACACAATTTAAACCAATCAATGTTGTGTAATTAACAAGGATAATCTGGTGTTTTTTAGTCGATGAGTAGTGCACATATCACTGTAACATCTATCGACAGTAAGGACAATACTTACTTCCGGGTGTACAATTCTCCGTTATCCAATGGGAATGGACGCTCACATTGCCTTTAAGGGCAGCCGACACAAAGGAATGCCGTGCTTCCATGAGCGTCACATCCCGACGCAGATGGGAATACATTGCAATCAGTTGAAAGCTATTTGCGTCCCTTTATGACGCGGAAGGAGCCGAGGAGCGTCACAATTGGACGCCACGGACACTGACCAAACGTCGCTATTGGACGCTTAGGGAGTGAGAGTGTGTTGCCCACCTACACAGCAGACAGCTCCACTGTCTTGGAAGACGGACAAATATCCTGACACTGTCTTTACATTTATAATGAATAGTTGGTGGAAATGAAAAAGTCCTGATTTTCTAGTTTCTTATATTTATATAAATATTTGGTTGAAAAAAACATATTTACAATAAATTGTTGGTTGAAGTTATAATACTCAATTTGTATTTGTACATCACATGAACGTTGGTATGTAATATGTAGTCATTAATCAGTCCTGAAATATCACAGTCCCTGCTGTGGTGAAAGAAGAGTGATAAACAACTATTTTACTCAAAATTAGATTTTTACCAAGTTTGCTTTAGATATGAATTACACATGTATATACAGTGTAACTCATATATTACACTACTTGTTTTAACCTGAAACTTTGGTAAATTAGCAAATTGGATGATATGGATAAATCTGTGTTTTCACAGGAATTTTGAAGATTTCCAAAAAATCGGATGTCAAACTTACCTCATCACACAGTGCTCTAAAGGGGCCTACACACCAAAGAACACGTCCCGCCGGAACACGACTGTTCTGTCGCCTCGCGTCTCCTGCGTCTTGGCCAACAGTCGCACTGGAACACACCGCAAAGACTTCAGCCGACGGCCAAGTAGCACGTACGAACTGCGCATGCGTGAGTGGAAATAACTCTCCTTACCAGCGGGCGGCGGAAGTGTGTATTCGTCATTCAAAAGAGGCAACAACGGAACTTCCGGTTGGGCATGACAGAGTAGAGACGTGCGTAGTCCTCCGCAAACGTTTGTGTTGTAACTTTTCTGAAGCCCTTAACTCTTCTTTCACTTACATTCAAGTGAACATTCATATTATTCCGCTCACAACGCCACAGTAGTATGAATGAAATGAAAACTTTATTACAGATTCAGGGTCCAGATAATATATATATATGCCGTCCAAAACCGGCGAAAAGCAACAAAAAAGAACAAAACGCCAGGACCGATAGCCCCGAGCTAGCTTGCAACAATCTCAGCATGGCGGGCATAGCTAGCCTCCTTGAAGACCACCGTAGAGCTCTCTCTGCCGACTTTAAGTCTGCCATCTCAACTCTCGAAGCAAAACTAGACCGAATCCAAGCGACTGTGTCAGACAATTGCTTCACTCGAGTCCAATGCTAACTTGCAGGACGAAAGCATGTTAGCCCTGGAGGCTACTTGTGCTACGCTAACGGACTGCTGGCCAAAAGTCACTGATCTCGAGTCCCGCAGCCGGCGCAACAATATAAGGATTGTCGGTTTGCCAGAATCCATTGAGGGCCCTCCTCCCTCGACATTCTTCCCGAAGCTGCTGATGGAGGTCCTTGGTAAGGGCGTCCTTGATTCGTCGCCGGAGTGCGACAGGGCCCACCGCTCGCTCACCGACAAGCCCAAGCCGTGACATCGTATCGAAGGAGGGAGGTAAGAAGAGATTATCCTCGGTGGCAGAGGCTAAAGGCTACATAGCATCCATTTGTCCTGACGCTGACTAGCACTAACAATGTTGATAGGGTGGAGTGGAGCTACTTGTTCTTCATTTTATAAAAATGTGGCTTTGACTCAAAATGTATTTCTTGGATTAAGCTTTTATACGCCTCCCCTTCTGGATCTGTAAACACAAATAGCATTCAATCATCTGCCTTCCCCCTCCAACGTGGGACACGCCAGGGCTGCCCGCTTTCTCCCCTATTGTTTAATTTAGCCATCGAGCCTCTAGCTATATCAATCAATCAATCAATGTTTATTTATATAGCCCAATATCACAAATGTTACATTTGTCTCAGTGGTCTTCACAGTGTGTACAGAATATCAGTATGACAATACGACACCCTCTGTCCTTAGACCCTCACATCGTACAAGGAAAAACTTCCAAAGAAAACCCAGTTTAAAGGGAAAAATGGGAGAAACCTCAGGGAGAGCAACAGAGGAGGGATCCCTCTCCCAGGACGGACAGACGTGCAATAGATGCCGTGTGTAAATTGAAAAGATAATACATTTGCAACATAGGTAGTCCAGATGTTTGGAAATGAATGTGTGTATAATAGGAAGATGAATCCACGAGGATATCCATCCAGGACCTATGATCCAGGACCACAGCCACGACTCAAGATCCAGCGCTCGCGATCCAGGACACAGGACCACAGGATCATCCATGACTCCGGATCCCAGCGTATATAGACACCAAAAAGAAGGACATTTGGGGAAGCTGGGTTAATCGGAACATGAGAGTACACGGGTATAGACAGAGAGAAGGAAGAAGTAAGATGTCCCCCGACAAACTAAGCCTATATCAGCAAAACTAGGGGCTGAATCTAATCAGCCCTAACTATAAGCTTTATCAAAAAGGAAGGTCTTAAGCGCACTCTTAAAAACGGATAGGGTGTCTGCCGCCCGAACACAAACTGGAAGCTGATTCCACAAATGTGGAGCTTGATAAGAAAAGGCTCTGGCTCCCATTGTACTTTTAGAGATTCTAGGAACAACCAACAACCCTGCATTCTTGGAACGCAATGCCCTAGTAGGACAGTAGGGTATAATGAGTTATTTAAGGTAAGATGGCGCCTGCCCATTAAGGGCTTTGTAGGCGAGAAGAAGAATTTTAAATTCTATCCTGTGTTCTATAGGGAGCCAGTGTAAGGCAGCCAGAACAGGAGTAATGTGGTCCCTTTTCCTAACTCTGGTTAGTACACGAGCCGCAGCATTTTGAATCAGCTGAAGCGACTTGATTGACTTCTTGGTACTCCCTGATAATAAAGAGTTACAATAATCCAGCCTAGAAGTAACAAATGCATGGACTAGTTTCTCTGCATCGTTTTGAGGCAAGATATGCCTGATTTTTGCAATGTTACGTAGATGGAAGTAGGCGGTCCTTGAAATTGATTTGATGTGGGCGTTAAAGGATAAATCCTGATCAAATATAACACCAAGATTCCTTACAGTCTCACTGGAGGCCAAATTAATGCCATCCATAGTTAGTATATCTTTAGATAATTTGTTTCGTAGATTCTTCGGGCCAAGTACAATAACTTCAGTTTTGGTCGTGTTTAACATCAAAAAGTTTAAGGTCATCCACGTTTTTAAGTCCTTAAGGCAGTCTTGAATTTTATTTAGATGATTAATTTCATCAGGCTTGATTGATAAATATAGTTGAGTATCATCTGCATAACAATGAAAGTTTACAGAATGATTCCTTATAATATTGCCTAACGGAAGCATATATAATGTGAACAAAATAGGTCCGAGCACTGAGCCCTGTGGCACTCCATGGCTAACTTTGGTTTGCGTGGAAGATTCATCGTTAACACGTACAAACTGAGAGCGTTCAGATAGATAGGACCTAAACCAGCCTAAAGCAGTTCCCTGTATGCCAACTAAGTGCTCTAGTCTTTGCAATAGGATATCATGGTCGATAGTATCAAATGCAGCACTGAGATCGAGCAAAACAAGAATGGAGACAAGTCCCTTGTCTGAGGCCATTAGAATATCATTTGTGACTTTAACCAGAGCTGTCTCTGTGCTATGATGTGTTCTAAAGCCAGACTGAAAATCTTCAAATAAATCATTGTTTTTTAAGTAATCACACAACTGTTTTGCGACCGCTTTCTCAAGAATTTTTGAGAGGAACGGAAGATTAGAAATAGGTCTATAGTTGGCTAAAACCTCTGGATCGAGGTTGTGCTTTTTAAGAAGCGGTTTTATCACTGCTACTTTGAATGATTGTGGAACATAGCCTGATAATAAAGACATATTCATAATATTTAATAAAGAAGTGCTAATTAATGGAAAAACTTCCTTCAACAGCTTAGTTGGAATTGGGTCTAACATGCACGTTGATGGTTTAGAAGAGAGAATCATTGAATGTAATTGTTCAAGGTTAATGGCTGAAAAGCATTCTAGTTTACTATCTAGTGTAATATTAGAACTTACGATTCCGGGAGCTGTTGATAACACTATACTGGTCGAAGGCAAGAGGTCATTAATTTTGTTTCTAAGAGTAACAATTTTATCGTTAAAAAAGCACATAAAATCATTGCTACTGAGTGCTATGGGAACAGAAGGCTCAATCGAGCTGTGGCTCTCTGTCAGCCTGGCTACAGTGCTGAAAAGAAATCTTGCATTATTCTTATTCTCATCTATTAATGAAGAGTAGTAGGCTGCTCTCGCTTTACGCAGTGCTTTCTTATATTCACTGAGAGTAATATGCCAAATTAAACGAGATTCTTCAAGTTTAGTGGAACGCCATATCCTTTCAAGTTGTCTAGACTTTTGCTTTATTTTGCGGGTTTCGGCATTATGCCATGGAGCTAATCTATGTTGTTTTATTTTCTTCTTTTTCAAAGGAGCAACAGAGTCTAATTTTATTCGCAGCGCATCTATAGCACTATCAACAACATGATTAATTTGGGGTGGTGTACATTTTGTATAAGTTTCCTCCCCTACATGCAGACATGCTATCGAGTTAAGTATTGGTGGAATATGGAAGTACTATATGGCTCAGAGGCCACAATGGGTGTGAGGGCATCACTCGCCACAGGGCCGGCCCTCGGCATAGGCAGTATAGGCGAATGCTAAGGGCGCATCAACCCATAGGGGGCGCCGAAAAAAAAGAAAAAAAGTTAGAAAAAAAATATATAAATTTCATAACAACACAATTTCCCGATTTTGGATCAACAAAGTACATCTTATTATCTTATACTAACAGAACTACGTATATATTGCGTACAGCGCCCATAAACTATGGCACACCCCCCCCCCCAAATCAAGTTGAACTGCCCCAGTCCCAGTAAAAACCAGGTTTATGTGAAATTGTTCTTTTTTTGAAATAATGGTTTTAGTGTGCAATTATAGGTTTTAATTTTGTATTTGTATTCATTTAAAATAAATCAAACTCCCAAAAAACGTACACAGCTTCTGTGTGCTTTTATTAACATTGACATTTACTGTGTAAGCGGCCGCGGGGGGAGAGCTTTAGAGAGCTCTCTCCTGAAAGACTGAGAGGCTCTGATAACCTCAGCTCAGTGAGGTAAAGGCACACCTCTATATGATAATTATAGTTATAAACAAATAAGAGAATAGGTGAAAAACAGGTATAAAATACTGACAGTACAAAAAAGTTGTTATTAATAAACAAGAATACAGTTCGAAAGGGGAGTGATTTGTAAAATATCCATAAAGAAAAAGAAAATCTGCTTTCAGTTCTGTTTCATCTGGTGTTGAGAGATGTTTCCATAGATCTCCTAATGTTGCTCTCAAAGTGCACCAGATTGATGCTTTTAACTTCAATATTAAAAAAAAAAAAGTCTTCCCAGGGGAGCATGATCATAGTGAGTGTCTGCATTTGGGGGGGGGGGGGGCGCCAGCTAAATTATTGCCTAGGGCGGCAAATTGGTCAGGGCCGGCCCTGACTCGCCATGGTATAGTTCACAAACTTTCCCTTTACGCGGATGACCTTCTCCTATACGTCTCCGATCCTGTGTCCTCTCTCCCTCCTATATTGTCAATCCTTGAGCAGTTTGGTCGTTTATCAGGCTATAAATTAAATCTCCAAAAGAGCAAACAATTTTTTGTAAACCAACTGGCGAAGACACTCCCCCCAACCGCTTTTCCCTTTAATATTGCATCAGACGGCTTCAGATACTTGGGGGTGTCCATCACCAGCTCCTTTAAAAATCTGTTTCCCAAACCACTCTTAGCTAAATGCAAATCGGATCTATCTCGGTGGTCTTCCCTTCAGGAGGGCGACAGGACTCATCGGCGGCAAGACATCTATCGACGGCCAAAATCGGGTTGGTGTGTCTGGGCCTGAAGGTGAGTGACTTGCATTTCTAGCAAGACCAGAGATTTTCCTGAACATTTTGATATGTAACACATGGGGTGCCACGTTATAAAAAGTACATTTAAAAGGTGATTTAACCCTCTGGAGTCGGTGGGTGCGCATCATTTTAATAATTAATCATATATGTTCGAATATAAGGAGTAGAAATGTGATTCAGATATCCGCGGAATTGCTGAAAAGGTAGCTTTCCAGCGGTATCTCCTGTGAGACTGTAACCAGGGCACAGCAGCCAATATGGCGCTCAAAGCAGCTTGAATCGGCGTTACACTGTGTGGGATTGGTCGATTCGTGTGTCCGTTAAGGAAATCTCGGCCGGCAGCCATCACGGTCTGAAATGACCAATGGACATCGAGAAATCACTAAGGACCTACCCACCAAGTAAAAAAAACATAAACCACGTGTCTCCCATCAGTGTACGTCTATGAGGAAGAGAGAAAATGTCTAAGAAAAACTTTACAGTTGCCGACTTTATTAAAATGTGATGAAATCATCTGAAAAACAGACGTCAGCTCTGAGTGATATTCTCAGTCTCTTATTTAACCTCAGCTGAAGGGAATGTTGAGAAACAGTTTATTACATTACAAGTTATTTGTTAGACGCTTTTATCCAAAGCGACTTACATACATGCAGTACTGTGGACGATCCCCACAGGGGCAATTTGGGGTGAAGGGTCCCAGGGACACAACGACATGCTGACTGCAGTGGGACTCAAACGTGCTACCCCCTGATTCGAAGTCCAGCACTCTATACACTGAGCCACAGCCGCCCACCAGACATCAAAGGCTAATTAGATTAGACAACAAAGGGCTGTGAGGGGACAGGGGCTAGACAGTCTCACGCATAACTTCAAAGAGACTGCCTTAGTCAACACCTAGATTAACATCAGAGGTGTTATAACACACCGGTGTGAAATCACACCTGCCTGTTATAACACCTCAACCCTCACATCAAAGTATTAGAAAACAAAGGCGTTACACAGGGGGGCTGTTCACACCTACGTGTGATGACACCCCAACCCTCACATCAAAGTATTAGACAACAAAGGCGCTACACAGGGGGGCTGTTCACACCTACGTGTGATGACACCTCAACCCTCACATCAAAGGATTAGACAACAAAGGCACTACACAGGGGGGCTTTTCACACCTACGTGTGATGACACCTCAACCCTCACATCAAAGGATTAGACAACAAAGGCGCTACACAGGGGGGCTTTTCACACCTACGTGTGATGACACCTCAACCCTCACATCAAAGGATTAGACAACAAAGGCGCTACACAGGGGGGCTTTTCACACCTACGTGTGATGACACCTCACCCCTCACATCAAAGATGTCACACCTACGTGTGAATTCACACCGAGGTGTGACATCCACCTCGAACAAAGGGAGGCGGGACTTAGCTCATTAACATAATTGGGGGCGGGCCCACCTGTCACTTTGTATGCATACTAATGTAATTGAAGCGGGATCCTTACTACTACTGCTCTGGAATACTTTGCCCCCCCATGTGAGGTCGGCCCAGACCCTGTTTTTTTTTTTTAATCAACACTTAAAACTCACTTTTTCTCTCTGGCTTTTGTTTAATTATTTATTTATTTATTTAGTTATTTATTTATACATTTAGTTATTTATTTTAATATGTATAACATAACATAGGCTTTCATAATCAATTATCATTTATCTTCTTCCAATGTGAAGTCTGACTTCGTCTGAGATCATATTCAAACTATGGCTACATTATATATATATGTATTATATATATATTATAAATGCAAAACAAACACATTTTACTCTGAGGGCAGGTTGATGAGCCTATAGGTTATGATACAGAAATAACACAATGATATTAACACTAATCCGCTGTATATCCATGCTATATATCGTAGCCTAATGTGCACCTTTTACTTTCAATGATGTTTGAATACATGTTTCAGTTGTATTGCAGGTTTCTCTTACCACATCATTCACATTGTCTGTGGTTAAACACTAGTATTTTTAATATAGTATGTGCCTTTTCTGGGTTGTTTTACCTTCACGGTAACAGTTGGACAGTGTCAGAGTGTTACTATGGAAACATAGTTTTCAGCTGTGTTAATAAACGAATTCCACATTCCTACATTTACTCAATTTTTTATTCAAATTGATTGATTTGAAAATGTAAAATGTTAAGCTATTTTCCGCAGACTGCTGCTAAAGATAGCAGACCGTTGTTAAGTACAACGCTCTGATCTAATGTGCAGTCTTATCAATCCTAAGAAAGTTCTACAGTCAATTTCAAAGTCAGTCCATCAGGAAAACACAATGGAATACATTATGAATATTATGTTTGTATTTGTGGAGAGCACAACACTTTGAATTCATGATGTCAAACTGTCCCCTTTAAATTATAAAGAAATGACGAACAGCGCAAGAGAAGGATTTTATTTATCCCTTACATATTAGGCGCTTTCATCCGGGGTCATTTCCCCAGGAATAGTTACGATAGTTCCTGGGATTTTACGTTCACACCAAACAGATCTGGAACTAGGAACCTTTTCACCCCCTTTCAGTCCCTGCTAGAGAGGTGGTACTCTCCTGGGGAGGAAAAGGTTCCAATTTCTGATTGGCTGGGCGGATTACAAACCACGCCCCGTAAAACTCAAAGGTTTTGTGAAGCCGCCATTTTATTTGCTCGCATTAGCATTATTAGCATTAGCATTAGCCTAGCGCACCAACAGAGAGAGACTAACTTATGGAAACACAAAGTAAAACGTGGGAGCGGTGGAGATGAGGAGGTGTCGGCGCTTCTGACGATTTACCCGGGATTTCGGGGGGCAGTATACGCCGTGAAGTGGTTTGCGGCCTGCCAGTAAACCCAAAGCAGAAGAAGAAGTGACGTCAGCGGCTTCATTTGCCTAATCCACCCCCAGGGACTTATTCCGGTGTGAACACGATCTACTAGATCAGGGGTGCCCAACCAGTCGATCGCGGGATGTGTCTAAAAATAGAACAACAATATTCTGTGTTATCGTTAATGTCCTGTAACGTAATCTTCCTGTGCCAGAATAATGCACTTGAACGCATCAAAGCTTTGTGATTGGCCGGCGTGACCCCATGTGTTGGGGCGTGGCTGGTGGGCAGTGGGCACTAGTTCGCTGTCGTTGTCCGTGGCAACAGGAGTGACAGTCCGCACACACGCAAAACCGCAATTACGGCAGAAGCAAAAAAGCCCCAAATATATAATTTTCACTCCAAGTGGGAGGATGATTGTTTTTGTTACTATTCCAATTGAAAGTCCATCTGTCTCGTCTGCAATGCACTCTGTGCAGTCACTCTGTGCAGACTTTGTGCAGTCACTTTGTGACAATAAGACAAATAAGACTTTACTATTTACCCTTCTAAATCAAATGGATTCTTTATAAGACATGTACTACTTCTAAACAAGAAAGCTTCCTTCTAAGCTAAATAAACAGTGCGTCTAAGCTCTCTGTGCCTCACCATTAACGCAGCACATTTAAACCACACACACAATGCTGCGCCGCGCCGCTCGCGCTCTAACAAGACACGTGCATACACGCAAACAATCCAACAGAACATTGGCCAGCGGCTCTGCGAGCTCTCACAGCATGATGGATGTTCTTACCGGCTGCCTGTCCTGACTCGGTAGAGGTGCCTCCCGTCTGCTAGGATCGCACACAGCTACTCTTTAAAGCCTCCTTGAGGATGCAGCACTGGGCTCTGAGATCAGGGTGACTACACCCAGCCTGCCAGAGGAGGCAGGATGCCTGCGATCATTACACTTGTTGTCTATCCTATTCATTGGTGGTTTGTCTTTAAATTAAACATATTTGTAGCGTTTATGATTTAAAGTCTGAATACAGTTAAGATGTTTTGTTATTCTATGTATCTATATCTTTTAATATGCGACTACTTCTAATCTGTTATTAAAGCCCTAGGCTCTGTTTGACTTTACAATTAGAAAGAAGTAAGATAAAGGATCTGCAGTATTTCATGAAGTATTAATCGTACAAAGGTCAGTTTTATACGAGTAGAAGTGTGTATTCACCTGGTAGCAGGCTGTCAGTAATGGCCTCTCTATTTGGACTGGTAGATCTCGGCAGACTGGCAACTTTAAAAGTTGCTCTCGGTTCAAAAAAGGTTGGGCACCCCTGGGCTAGACAGTTCAGGGACTAAAGAGTTCCGGGGAATTATGTTGAGGGGACCTATTCCTGGGAAAAGGAGTTGGTGTGAAAGCTGAATAAACTGCTACCTCAAAACACCTTTAATCCATCTCTGCCACTTACTTAGCTTTGACTAGTTGGTAGCGTCTTTGAGGGCTTCAGAGTAAAAACAGAAAAGCCCAAAATGCTTTGGTGTAGACCATGGGTTGGCAATAGGCGGCCCGCGGGCCATTGGTGGTCCGCCAGCAATAATATTTATATATATATTATTTTTTTTACAATATCGCACAAATAGGCTATAATGGCCGAATAGAGAATCTACCCACACCTGCAGAATGCTTACTGGGCTTGTATCCATGTTGAGAGTGAGTGACACAGCACAGGCACAGTCTGGCAGCGGGTGCACTGACGCTGACAGTGGATCAATAAGTAGGTGGACAGCGCGTGGTGCCGAAATAGCCAACATGCGGTTTGTGGTTTGAAAATAATAACACCAGCTCACTAAATCATTCAAACATAATGTTTACTTATATGTGAACAGGAACAAAGTTCAGTCAAAACATTACAACAAAATCGGAGAAGCCGCTTGATCATGGAGGGCGAGGGGTGGGGCAAAGCTGCCACCCCAGTTAGCAGCTTTGTTTTGAAAGAAAAGTTTTGCCTCGTCGGACATGTATGAGAGAAAATCCCTAATGTCCGAGTGCAAGTGAATGCAGCACAAGACGCGAGCCGTGTAACCCCTCCCCCGGCCCTGGAGAGAGCGTGGAAATGTAACTGACATTTGAACGGGACGGCGCAAAAACGAGAAGCATTCGGTCTACAATGACAGAGAAGAGACTGTGAAGTTTGGCTGTACTCAGCGTTGATTCAAAACGCACTCAAGCTGTGGGTCTCAATCAGCGTGTCAGTAATCAGTGGCCGTCTGGAGAATCTGGAGAACCACAGAACGCACCAAGCATTCAAACGCGTCACATGTTTCAACAACCAATGACATAAATAAGCCTTTGATCATGTTCCGACCCGCCATCTAGTGGCTCAGAAAAGAACTGGCCAAGGCCTTCTTACGTGCCGACCCCTGGTGTCGACCATTACGACTGACAATATGTAGAAGCAAAGAAGGGGCACTTATCAGGGCGTGGTGTCCGTTCATTACGCTGAAGCTGTGTGACTCAGGCTGTCGTGTGAACAGGTCGCTGACAGTCCTTTCTTCCTGAAGGGTAAATTGCCATTTTCAATTTCCTCTCAAAGTGTCCTCATGCTGCAGCTGAATGCAATTACTGACATCAAGTCAAGACAGCTCACCTCCTCTGCAGTCTTAGAAGCCATCACACAACACAGTATATATAGGATTGTGATAGAATTGTGTTCATAAATAAGTTCGTCAGAAGAAGTCAAAACAAAGCATTTGCATTTATTATAGATCACATGAAAGTTATTACGACCATGAGGAAGAATTCATTACATCATTGATTGGAAAGTAATGTGTTATTCGGTCTGATGTTTGATTCGGTGGAGAGCTGAGGTCAGACTCCAGAAATGTCTCCAACTGTGTGTGTGTGTGTGTGTGTGTGTGTGTGTGTGTGTGTGTGTGTGTGTGTGTGTGTGTGTGTGTGTGTGTGTGTGTGTGTGTGTGTGTGTGTGTGTGTGTGTGTGTGTGTGTGTGGTGTCTTGTAAATTCAGAGTTCAACCCCCCAGCTGGTACGTGGCACTAACACGTGTCTCATGGCTCCAACAACAGCAAACATGAGAGAACGGAATGGAGAGAGTGCAGAGAGGAGGACGGAGAAGATGGAAGGGAGGGAGGGAGATGGGGAAAGGGGACGAGGAGAATTAGAGAAAGAGAAATGTGGATGGTAGCGGACGGGGAAGGGGGGGGGTGGGGAGAGGAATGAGTGTCTCATGCATAATGCAAGAGTCGGCTCTCCAGTCCTACTGCTGCCCGGAGTCACAACGAGACCGCCCAATCAGCATGGGGCAGGCACACACACATAGCAACACGAGATGACATCGATCAGAAGTCCAACACCGCTAATGGGTTTGATGGAAAACAAGGTACAGTAGAACCAAACACAACACACCCAGGAGGGTAGTGCTCTGCCAATCAGAGGGTCAGGGGTTCGATCCTAGACCCTGCAGCCCCGTCTGCGTGGGCGAGATGCTGAGCCCGATATTCCTCCTGAGTGCGATAGTCTGTGTCTCTGTTTTGGTTTTGAGTTTTTCAATGCACTTGTTTGTACTTACTGTCCTTGTGTTTCCCCCTGTGTGAGTGTCTGATTCTTTTAACCTGCCGACTTGTGTTATTGCCTGCCCTCTCAGCCTGCATCATGTCCTCGTGATGCTTTCTGCTAGGATTTAAGTTATCAGTGTGAATGCTGTTTACAGTTCTTCTTTTCTTTAATCATCTTCTCCTTTTTCTTGTTTCACCAAATACTGTGGCTCTCAATAACTCCAGCCTACTTCCAGCCACAGGAACATTCAAATATCAAACACATTCAACCTTTTCAAAATATGTTATGCTTTTTGAAATATTCTGCTTTTTAAAAAAAAAAATTAACATGTAACTCAATGGGAGGAATCTTCAAATCCTCTTTTACCTACACCGTGCGCCAAATGCTTCTCCTTCCACACACTTTCAGCTAGAGACTTCATTCCAACTTTAAAATGACCAGAAGACATTCAGCTATAAAACTGGTTCTTCAGATTTTTGATATATTTTACACTTTGAGATATTTCAGTGCGTGATGTCACAGCCAGAGTGGAGGAGAGCTTGACATGCAGCCTGATCCGTCCTCAGAGCAGCAGCTGCACGCCTTTAGTACATCTGCCAAAAATGCCACATTATTGACCCGAAAGTACACAAAAAAAACCTCGGCAGGGTCCTGACATGCTCCACGCGTTGACATCTTACCGATAGCTGCTGCAGTTTTCAAACTATAGTTAGAAATATAAGAGGTTTATTTCTCATTCAGAACAATGGAAAGGCTCTCCTTTCACAGCACATCTCCATGGAAACCTTTGATCTCTGGACTCACACACAGGTGTTTGATAACGTTGTCACCATGGTAACCTTTGATCTCTGGGCTTACACACACAGGTGTTTGATAGCGTTGTCATCTCAAACACAAACACACAGACTGGACTTTAACAGACTGTCTCAGCCTATTATTTTCTGTTTGATGGAGAGGGGGGGGGAGGTTACCTTGTTGCTGATTGGCTAATAGCTACACAAGACAAAACATCGTTATGACATCATAAAGTGGCCAAAATCTGATCAGCTCATTTTCAGACATGTTTTTATAGAAATGGATCAAAAAGAGAGAGAATCTTTGTTCCTGAAACTTTCAGAGTCTCTTTCCACAGAGGGGACACATGTTGATGTAGAAGAGACATGACGAAGAGGGGACACATGTTGATGTAGAAGAGACATGAAGAAGAGGGGACACATGTTGATGTAGAAGAGACATGAAGAAGAGGGGACACATGTTGATGTAGAAGAGACATGAAGAAGAGGGGACACATGTTGATGAGACACGGAGAAGAGGGGACACATGTTGATGTAGTAGAGAAATGAAGAAGAGGGGACACATGTTGATGTAGAAGAGACATGAAGAAGAGGGGACACATGTTGATGTAGAAGAGACATGAAGAAGAGGGGACACATGTTGATGTAGAAGAGACATGAAGAAGAGGGGACACATGTTGATGTAGAAGAGACATGAAGAAGAGGGGACACATGTTGATGTAGAAGAGACATGAAGAAGAGGGGACACAAGTTGATGTAGAAGAGACATGAAGAAGAGGGGACACATGTTGATGTAGAAGAGACATGAAGAAGAGGGGACACATGTTGATGAGACACGGAGAAGAGGGGACACATGTTGATGTAGTAGAGAAATGAAGAAGAGGGGACACATGTTGATGTAGAAGAGACATGAAGAAGAGGGGACACATGTTGACGTAGAAGAGACATGAAGAAGAGGGGACACATGTTGATGTAGAAGAGACATAAATAAGTGGGGACACATGTTGATGTAGAAGAGACATGAAGAAGAGGGGACACGTGTTGATGTAGAAGAGACATGAAGAAGAGGGGACACATGTTGACGTAGAAGAGACATGAAGAAGAGGGGACACATGTTGATGTAGAAGAGACATGAAGAAGAGGGGACACATGTTGATGAAGAAGAGACATGAAGAAGAGGGGACACATGTTGATGTAGAAGAGACATGAAGAAGAGGGGACACATGTTGATGTAGAAGAGACATGGAGAAGAGGGGACACATGTTGATGTAGAAGAGACATGAAGAAGAGGGGACACATGTTGATGTAGAAGAGACATGAAGACGAGGGGACACATTGATGCACTTTGTAGCTTAAAGGTCAACGGTTTACTGTTAAGAGTATTTCAGTGAGAAACACTTACAATACCCTCAACGTCTTTTCCCAGAATGCAACTCAATGACAACCCATTGACGGAGTGCGACCCTTCCACGCCTGACGGTTCATCACAAACTGTCTGTGTAAACATTAGTAAGCGACTTAAAGAGAACGAGCTGCTGCTGTACGACCCGTTCGCTACAGTCTGACGCATCATCGTTACGTAACTGTAATGCATATAACACTGAGACGATATGTGTGTGTTGCTCAGTTCAGAAGTGAAACAACACACTGGAGACAAAGTGAGAGTCGAGTCAGCGTGAAGGAGACAGGTGAGAAGGAGAGGAGGACCAAGAGAGGACCTTGCGGGGGACGAGTGTCGGTAGGAGTATATATCAGCAGGAAGTCACAGGTTCATACTCTAGGGCTACACACACAGACACACACACACGCACACACACACACACACACACACACACACACACAAGTAACCCAAGGCTCTTGCAAACAGATGAGCAAGCATGCAGACACATATATCCACACTAGCAGGCCTTTGTTTCACTGTTTTTAATGCCTCTGTCTGAACGTCTGTCGTGTGGAAAGCACCTCGACTTGCTGCTGCTGAAGGCGCTGTTTAAATACACGTGCCTTTACATGCTAAGTTCATGCACTTGCCTTTACATGCTAAGTTCATGCACTTGCCTTTACATGCTAAGTTCATGCACTTGCCTTTACATGCTAAGTTCATACACGTGCCTTTACATGCTAAGTTCATACACTTGCCTTTACATGCTAAGTTCATACACGTGCCTTTACATGCTAAGTTCATACACGTGCCTTTACATGCTAAGTTCATACACGTGCCTTAGGCACTCAGTTGGAATCCTTACGGAGCCGGAGTCGATGGAGAGACAACGTTGACTCAGTTCCTTATTTATTGCACTCTGCTGCCTTTCCATTTCCCCTTTCCAAACTACTGCATGCTAAAGGCCACAGGCACCTAGACAGAGATCAGATGTGTTAGACTACGAGGTGATGCTGCCAGACAACAGACACATCATCCAGCTCACTTTGAACACCTGTCAATCAAGCAGAAACTAAATACCTTTCTACAAAAGAATCAAGTTTTGAAAAATGCATATTTATATAAACACAAGAAGTTGAAGTGAAAGTGTGTTGCCGCGGGAACACGGCAGAGTAAGGCAGGGTGACCTTCTGAAGGTAAAGACGAAGACATGCTGAAGCGGCAGAGCGGCCGGGAGGCAGAGCGGCCGGGCGGCCGAGCGGCAGGGCGGCCGGGAGGCAGGGCGGCAGGGCGGCCGGGCGGCAGGGCGGCAGGGCGGCCGGGCGGCAGGGCGGCAGGGCGGCCGGGCGGCAGGGCGGCAGGGCGGCCGGGCGGCCGGGCGGCCGGGAGGCAGAGCGGCCGGGCGGCCGGGAGGCAGAGCGGCCGGGCGGCCGGGCGGCCGGGAGGCAGGGCCGCCGGGCGGCCGAGCGGCAGGGCGGCAGGGCGGCCGGGAGGCAGGGCGGCAGGGCGGCAGGGCGGCCGGGCGGCAGGGCGGCAGGGCGGCAGGGCGGCAGGGCGGCAGGGCGGCAGGGCGGCAGGGCGGCAGGGCGGCAGGGCGGCTGGGCGGCTGGGAGGCAGGGCGGCTGAGCGGCAGGGCGGCTGGGCGGCACGGCGGCTGGGCGGCTGAGCGGCAGGGCGGCTGGGCGGCTGAGCGGCTGCCAAACCTCTGCGCCAAACTGTTACTAATATCTCAACATGAAATGTGGTCATGATTTGTTGATGTTATAAAGAATCAGCACTAAATAGACGATATGTTTAAATAAGAGCTGTCAATCGGTTAAAAAATGTTCATCACAATCTGTGATGAACGCCATTAGTCAAGTTTAAAGTAACATGACTTGTATTCTGGGTGAGATTAAACAAACATGTGTGACGTTGTAATACAGAACAGCATGACAACATGTTAAGAGAAATGACATTAACCCTTCAAGTTGACAGCCCTACGTTTGAGGGCTCAGAGCACAGGCGTGGAGGACAGAATGCAGTTGGATTCATCAGGTTAAAGAAAGGTAACTATACCCCTTGGAGTTCCATGAAGAATACTTCCCTTCCCTTTCTTAAAACGGGTACATTCTTTAAATATGAGAATTACGAGCAGGCTTTTAGTTCCGCTTGTTGGGTATTAATGTTCTGTATGCAGTGTCAGGATGCCACATCTTTAGGTTCGTCCGTTCTTGTATCTCTGTGTTGCTCTCGCAGCTGAACCGAATGCTGAAGACTGACATTTGGAAAGGGCCTCTTGGATGTCGCCGTTTCCTCCTTGCAGCTCCACCGTAACAGAAGCATGCCTCACTGCTTACTTTCTCTCTTCTTTGCTGACCTTGTTTTGCTGATAGTGTTGCATTTTATTCAGCTCTCGGGAAGAGACATGAATACAAGTAGATACATATACAACAACATCTTAACCCACCCAGATAAAGATGCCCCCCCCCCCCCTATGGAGGGGCAGAAGAGGGAGCAGCAGGATGATGGGATGCCAGATCTTTGAATGAGCACAGGCTCAACAAAGTGCAGGAAGTTAAAGGGTGTGCGTCGTGATAACGCGCCAGACTTGTTTACACATGGATCATAACCTGCAGAAGTGCACTAACCCCCCCCCCCCACACTCATAAACAGGGCATCCGTAGACAACTATATATGTTAAAGGGGGGTATGTCATTTATTCCAGAAACACGTGTTGTTATGTTCCATGGAGGCTCTTCACGTCCCGAGAGCAATGAATATCTGAAGTGCTTTGAAGCCGTGGCGCTGTAGAAAGCTCGACCAATCATCTGAGCCGGCTAAAGTAACTGGACGGCCTACCTGCCTGTCAGCCTCCCATCGGGGCACACACTGATCTCTGCCCTCATTGGTCACGTGCTCGTTGGTGTGTGTTGGGGGAGGGGCTCTGTGAGGAAGTGGCAGATTGTCTCCGGCTGTGTATTTTCTAACTCGAGCCACTCGAGCCGTTTCTCCAGAGCGACCTGCCCACCTTTAGGGTTGGAAACAACAGAGCAGGGTTTGAAGAAAGAACAGGACATATTGAGATGTGTTTACAATAGAAACGACCTGAAGCGAAACAAGCCCCGCCCCCATATCTCTATACGCTCGTGTTCTTAATCTGCAGACACTGACGTGCAGACATTATAAAGCAAGACACATAAAGACAGAGGCGGGTAGATACATTCATTACACATAACAATTACAAACAATATGTTCTGTGACAACAACAACAACAAACGGGCCAACGTTGATCTGCCGAGTCGTGTCCTCTTTACCGTAACGAGTGCACCACCCTGGCCCTCGTGCACTTCTCCATAGTCTGCATGGGCTCTCTGGTGATGAACAGAAACACCGTGCTGCTGGAGAGGCGTCCTTCCTTTGGTCCGGCTGTCACTCTAAGTGTACGGGTGGGTCGGGACCAAAGAGCAGATCACACAGCGGCTGAAAGGGCTTCCTCTGGAGGATGGCTGCTCCTCCCTCAGACTGAGTGCTCACCTCCCCTGAGGGAGGAGCATCCTGGCTGCGTCTCCCTCAGGGGAGGTGAGCACTCAGTCTGAGGGACTCGGAGGCAAGGCCCTGCTCCTTGGCTCCTTAGCTCCTTAGCTCCTTGGCTCCTTGGCTCCTTGGCTGGACGCCTCCATTGGTGTTCTTTGTTTACTAACATATGCAGTAGCATTCAGTATCCATTGGCTAGCGCTCCAACACGTTGCACTGGATAGGCTCAGGCGGTGGTCCCAAACCGTGCTACACGTGTGTGTGCACGAAGCTGAGCTTACACTGAGGGGGTTCCTCAATGTGGAGCAAGGCTCCTCCAGAGCGTCTGAGAGGCCTTTGTCCCTCACTAAACGGTCAAAGGGTCCTCGGAGCACGTTTCAAAACAAAGCCCTCGTTTGCTAAAAGCACTCTTTGAGTCCCTGAGCATCCTGCTGAGGTGATTATTATAAACAGGGGGATTTAGTGACCACAAGGAAGACGGCCCTGACGCACTTTGAGCCAGAGAATGGATGCTACCAAGGCTGCAGATATAATAAGCCTGAGTCTAAAGTGGACAACGTTGTTAGGAGATTCAAACTGCAGCGGCTCGGCGGCCGCTCAGCGCTCTGCTCTGCGGCCGCTCAGCGCTCTGCTCTGCGGCCGCTCAGCGCTCTGCTCTGCGGCCGCTCAGCGCTCTGCTCTGCGGCCGCTCAGCGCTCTGCTCTGCGGCCGCTCAGCGCTCTGCTCTGCGGCCGCTCAGCGCCTCTGCTCTGCGGCCGCTCAGCGCTCTGCTCTGCGGCCGCTCAGC